>JAOBAT010055091.1:7915-28101 GCA_026413305.1 Hydrozoanthus tunicans
TAAACGATCATTAAAACAAATTGTAATTCACATGGTGTTCCTGGTCTCTCCTCAAAAATTTGATGGTTAACAACATTATTGCAATCAACCATTTTTTGTAAATAATCATTTTGGAAAATTTTTCTTTGAGTCCAAAAAAGTTGTTGTTGTTGAGCTAACAAAAAGTAAACATGACAAATTAAATTAAACCAACAACTTTGACCAACACTCCAAATGTCTATTTAAAGAACAGCATATCAGAATAAACGATCATTAAAACAAATTGTAATTCACATGGTGTTCCTGGTCTCTCCTCAAAAATTTGATGGTTAACAACATTTTTGCAATCAACTTACTTTTGTAAATAACAAACATTTTGTACAATTTTTCTTTGAGTCCAAAAAAGTTGTTGTTAAGCAAACAAAAAGTAAATATGACGAATTAAACCGACAACTCTAACCAACACTCCAAATGTCTATTTAAAGAACAGCATATCAGAATAAACGATCATCAAAACGGATTGCAACTCACATGGTGTTCCTGGTCTCTCCTCACTGAGCTTTTTAGCGGCAGCAGCCACAGTTCTGGCAGTGACACTATCTTGGTTGACCCCCCTGGTAGGGGTGGACGAACGGCTGCTTGTCGTGGTGCTTGAAACGCTACCAGAGCGAGATGCCTTGTTCTTCTTCCCTTTTTTCTTCCCTATGCACAAGAGGAAAAAAACATATAGTAGCCATAAATTGCAGTATTTCATTTCTGGCTGATTAAATCTAGCATTCAAGCCGAATGACTTGATGTGAAGGTAATTGGTATTTCTACCTTCAACTTGCGCAAAAATACAAAAACCAATAATAATAATAATAATAATAATAACAATTTAAAATAATTATAAATATAACAACAACAATACTAATAATAAAATTACGATAATATTATTATTATTGTTATCATCATCATCATTATTATTATTATTATTATTATTATTATTATTATTATCAATATTCAATCATCTAACATAACTCTGACAAGCTGTTCTCCTCTTGTTGTCTCACGAACTTGATAAGAAGTTAAGAGAGCAGAATACCCCTTCAAACCATCCTACAAACCTGATAACAGTAGTGTTTCTCTTCGTACAATCTCACAAACCTGTGACAGACAGTAAGAGTTTCTTCTTATCATCCTATATACGGAGGCAACGGACGTTCTCCCCACAGTCTTACAAACTTGATAGGGAGAATTCCCCTAAGTACAATCCTACTAACCTGATAGGAAGAAAGCAATGTTCATCTAACCAGCCTACTAACCTGATCTAGGAAGAGAGCAGAGGTTCCCTTCATGTTTTCCCAAAGAGCTGTTAGAAAGACAGTAAAGGTTCATCTTACCATCCTACAAACATGATAGGAAGAGAGCAGAGGTTCCCTTCATGTTTTCCCAAAGACCTGTTAGAAAGACAGTAAAGGTTCATCTTACCATCCTACAAACCTGATAGGAAGAGAGCAGAGGTTCCCTTCATGTTTTCCCAAAGAGCTGTTAGAAAGACAGTAAAGGTTCATCTTACCATCCTACAAACATGATAGGAAGAGAGCAGAGGTTCCCTTCATGTTTTCCCAAAGACCTGTTAGAAAGACAGTAAAGGTTCATCTTACCATCCTACTAACCTGATAGGAAGAGAGCAGAGGTTCCCTTCATGTCATCCGCATCAGGATCCTCCTCCTCTTCATCTTCGGAAGACTCGTCTCCTTCTTCTCTCTTCAGCATCTTTCTCAGTTCCTTCCCCACTTTGGTAAGATCTTCATCCTCGCTCTCACTGGATGTCTCCTCCGCATTAAGATCGTCTATTGCTTTAGGTTTGGATGCCTCTTCAAAGTCCTCCTCTGAGGGACAAGCAGAAAAAGAAGCATGTTAGCTTAAAAAACTTGGGCCATAGTTCATACTGATTGATGAAAATATCCCAGTTTTCGAGGAAGGCAAAATGAATTTTCAAGGATCAAATCCCTAATTCTCTCTAGTCGAAAAACCAAAAAAAATATCTACTTTAACTTAGGCAACCACGTCGCCAAACTATCGCCAGGTTCTTGAGCCTTCGAAACGTAAGATGACAAAAACTGACCCAAATTCCAAGACAAAAACTTCCTGAAACTTAGTCTAAACACAAGATATACAATTGCGAGCAAAGATGCTTCAGTAGGAACTTTTGATATGTTTGTTTTTGGAGTTGAAATATTTTCCACAAAACTCCAGTGCAGGGAAATCAACTATTTTTCCAGGGCCCTGAAGGGAAATTTCATAATTCCAGGAGTTTTCCAGGAATTCCAGAAGTAGTGCGAACCATGTTGGAAAGCAAAGTGGGCAATAAAATGAACACGGTTCTCTAAAATTGAAAGTCGGTATTCAGTTAAAAACCTTTCTTGAAGAAAAAAACTATTGAAAGAAATGAAACTTTCGTGAACCAATCGAGCAAGTCATTTGTGACCCTGCATGGGAAAACGTAAAAAAACGACTTTCCATTTGCTGCATTCGAACGACCTGAAAGATCGCTTGAACGTGTCAAAAAGTCACTTGAACGTGTCAAAAAGTCGTTCTCATTAACTGAAAAGACGTTTGAACGAATCTGCAAGTAGTTTGTGCTAATGTAGATACCGTTTGAACGAGTTGAAAAATTAGTTTTTTAGTCTGAAAAGTCGTTTATGCCCTAAGGTATTTTTTTCCTTAGATGGCCAGAACTGATTTATGGGTAACAGAAAATATCAAACAGGGGATTCAACCATTGCACAATGCGCCGTATTTTAGCATAAGGAAGTGTTGAGCTCGGTCTAACTAAAACAATGTCATAAAACAACGAACGTAAATAATATTTCATATTATCGGCACGTCCGTGTTTTACGCACTGACTAAACGTAGTTTATCATTTCATCTTGTTTGAACAAACTGCAGGTTATTTTGGCTAACAAATACTGTTCCATTTAAAAATGTGTTTTCTTACAATAGATTATATAAAAAATGCAAATTTTGATCAACTACCACAAAAAGAAACACACACCTGACGATGAGGAATCGGACATATAGTCCACCTCTTTTGAGTCAAAGTAGCCATCTTCCTCCGATGAGGCGTCGTCGCTCTCGGCATCAGAACCTTTTTTGGATTTCTGTTTTTGCTTCGTATTGGCCTTCTTCCGATGCTTCTTTGACAATTCTATAAAAGAAGAACATTACAGTAACTCAATTCAGAATAAATTTGAACTAGTTTGAACTAGCACTACAGACAAAAGACGACACTTTTAAACATGTGGCAAGGTGAAGAATGGCATGACTAGAAGTTACACAGTTACAATCGAGTTACACAAGTGCACTGTCTTCTAACGGAAGGCGGAGAATGTTTAAACAAAACGAAGCACTGACAAAGTTACGTTTTGCAATTGATTATATAAATTTGGACTCAATTTGAGGCTTAGCAAAGCAATAAGGTTCCTAAGTGCCTGGAGGAACCTGCACTCTACACAGTAAGTAGCTTTCAGGGTTTTTCCAATATGAAAAACAAAGTTCGACTGGTTTCACCGGCGGCGCAGTACAGCTGCGCCTCTATTCGTCAAGGGAGGCGCAACCAGGAGATCTGGACTGAGTTCGTTCAAAAACCGATCCAAGTGTTTACTAAAGGGGCCGTGCAAACAGCAACAAGAAGTAATTTAGCATAATTCTTCTCAAAAATTATTTAATATGTTTAAAACCATCTGCTTTGATTTCCAGAAAAAGAAATTTTTTGGGTCGACATATCGTTAAAAATGGTTAATAAAACTTGCAAGGTGAACGCTAAGGAGCTGCTATTTCTTGGCTCGTGATCTAATCCTTGACAACACGACGTTAAATTGCATTTTGTTAAAGAAGAAATGTAAGCCTTTAGTTAAGTTGTATAAAAAGGAAAACGTTTTTCATTCTACTGGATAATTTTACGAAAACTGCAATAAAACAGTCTTTGACAGATTCAGGCATTGTTACGCCTGCGTAATGAGCCGCCTCTATGGAATTTACAAGTGCTTTCTTTACTCATTTTTGTAGAACATTAATCAACAAAAACATTGTTTTATAAATACATTTTTTAAACCCAAATTTGATAGTTTTCAACATGAAAAAAAAAATTGGAGTGCAGTTCCCATCGAATGGAACAAAGACTAACTATATTTATCCTTTTCCACATTCGCCTGTTTCTATCGACTGAGGGAACTACTTGGTTACTAGTATCCAGACTACTATGTATGTGTCCATGGTACTTTTTTTTGCACAATCTGCAGAATTACGCACTATTGAGAGTTAAAACAGTACAGAATTAATGTCTGAGAATGCAGGACCATTTCAAAGGCAACAGCAACTCAAAATTAACCTTGCAAAGAAACTAATTGTATATTTTGCAAAAACCCGGGTTCATACACTTTCTCTCCCGGGCAATTTTTCAGTTTTTTCATGGCTTTTCCTGGGCTCTTTAAACCAAGACTGAAAATATAATGTTCATAATCACCTGTTTAAATAACTTTTTAAGAGTTAATGTCATTGAAATTCGTAGTAATTGAACCTAATATAATATTTAACGATTGTTACTTGAAACGAAAATAAAACCGCATCATTTGCCGAATTTTGTTTTTTTTCAATAAAATTCTACCAAATTTTCTAAGAAATATCCTGGGCTTCGAAAATTTTCCAGGGTTTTTCAGGATTTCCAGGGCTTGTACGAACCCTGAAAACAAGTTACTTGAGGTTCCATAAATCTCACCATTCTTAGCCTCGGTAATATCATCTTCTTTATCATCATCGCCATCATCATCATCATCATCAGAACTTAGTTCAAGATCATCATCATGAATTCTCTGCAAAATTGAACAGGTTTCATAGAGGCGTGAATTAAATACAAACCACAACCATACATTAATTTTTCACCTAGCAACAGCAACTATCTTCTCCCTCTCCCCCCTCCCCCTTTTATTTATACCACAATTTTCAAAGCGTTACTTGACTAAAAAAGCATTAACATTTAAATCGTTATATTCAGTTAATGTTTAAAGATCTAAACGATCAAAACTTTGTGTTTTTGACATCTTTATTCTAATAATAATCTATTGTTACATGTACAGTCAGTAGTGTAAATGAATGAAGAATAAAGTCAAACTTATTCGTTTACAATGTTTTTACTTTAAATTCTCTTTCTAATGCCTTCATCAATATACCGAACTGAAACTGGTATGTAATTGTTTCTTTTGCGTTTATGTTTTTTCTTTATTCTGGAAAATAGGAATTTATGTACGTTTCTTAGGTACGTTCGATTGTAGGTACACATGATACAGGGTACTACCTACCTTATTAAAGGAGATTAACAATGCACTTTATTAACGCGATTTTGGACAAATCGCGCTAGTTAAATATATCTTAATAAATATTGATGTGAATTTTATATTTTAAGTAAATAAAGCTTGTCGTAAAAATTCGCGTTTATTTAATGCATGTAAACCTAATTTTTGTAAAATTCGCGTTAATTAAGTGAAACGTTGATTTTCGTCGCGTTGTCAACGTGCATTATTAAAATCCTTTAATAAGATAGGCCAAAACGAATGGGGGCAGCACCCAGTCGTTTCTCAACTTTATCTAGCGCCCTGTCATTTTAATCCAGAGCCTTGTCGTTTTTAGAGCCTCGGCCTTAAGATCATAATAAAAACTCTGGTCAAAATGCATAAAACTTTGATGTTTCAACTCAATACTCTCCAAGTTCTTAAATAAATTAAGCATTTTGAAAAATAACTTGAAACAATGTTATTCCGAGCAAAAACTCAGCGACTTAAGTTCTTGTTGTCATACTGCTTGCTTTGCCGTGCCGAAACTAGAAGCAGCTCAGTGTTATGTTGTTCAATAGGGCACCTTATCGTTTCTTTAAGCTGGCTAGAACATTGTGGTAGGGCAGTTTAATTTGAGCAAGCAGGCTTTCAAGCACACCCAGGTAAAAAGTAGGAGAAAAGTAGGACCAAAATTGTTTTAAATGTAGGACAAAAGAAGGATTTCGAGGGGAAAAGTAGGAGAAAAGTAGAACAACTGAGGGCTTAGAAGAAGGACTAAGAATGCAGCCTTTGCTACAGATCTTTGAAGAAGCACTGATGAACTGCTTCTGCCTGTGACTCGTTTCACTGCTGGAATGAGTGTGAGCCATCTGGACTGGACATGCCAGATAAATATTGGTTCGTCAAGAAATCTTCCTTGCGACATATGGTCCAGGCTTTAACCCTGAACACCTGCAAGGTTTACTCCCCGTTTCTGCATGATACAACCTTGCACAATTTGTTGAAATTGCAGCATATAAAAAGTAGGAAAAAGTAGGAAATAGTAGGAATTTCAAGACAAAAGTAAGAATACTAGGAGAGGGGTCAAAAAAGTAGGAAAAAGTAGGAAATAGTAGGAAAAGTAGGATCACTTGAAAGCCTGAGCAAGTCAAAGCTTATATGGTACTAAAAATAAAATGTAATGGTACTAAACAAGCTATAATTATCTTTTCTTTGAGCTTACATGGCCCATCGGACCAGTTCTCATTTCCAATTTCTTTTTACAGGGTTCGTCTGCTTTTCTCAAAGCAAAATTTAAGGACTTTTTTCGGACTTTTTAAGGTAAGATTATTGGTTTTTGAGGACCTAAGCCATGGGACATCAACCACCAGAACTGACCTAAAACATCAGCTTTTACAATATTGTGGCAAAGACTACACCAAGCGGATCTCCAGGTACTGCTTGAAGCCACCTAGTAAACTCTGCCCTTTCAAGCCCAGATTCTTGGAAAAAGTATTTCCCAGACATTGCTGACATTTATCGAATTGGTATAACAAAAAAAGGAAAAATTTAATGACTTTTTAAGGCCCATGACTGGTTTTGTAAAGTTTGAGGACTTTTGAGGCCCCAAATTTTGGAAAGTGAAAATTTTAAAGGACTTTTAAGATTTTTAAGGACCCGGACGACTGGACAGGACACCTTTCCATCGCAGGTTAGCTCCCAGCAGAGCTGGTACTCATTTACACAGCTGAGTTGACTGGACAAGTCGGGAAAAGTGTCTTCTTCAAGGACACAATACAGTTTTCGGACCAGGATTGCAAGTCTGGCTGGTATGGGAACCACTCGGCCACTGCATTGCGACAGAAAAAGCTAATAGATCATTGAGCAATAACTCACCATAGTTGACGTATGGCTAGTTGTCTTCTTGTTCTTCTGATCCTCCTTCGGATCTACCTCCTCCTCTGCGTCCTTATTCTCAAGGCGTTTTTTTATCATCAAGGAGAAATAATTCATTGTCTTGTCTCTCTTTGCAAACTCCTCCTCAGCATCATCTGCAGTTAGAGTTTTATAACTGATGTCTTGGGTGAAACGATACCAGGAGTGAACTGGGACTGCCTCAAATGTGCCATCTACAGTTTGTGTTAAAATGTAGTAGGAAGAATTTTCATTGATGCCCGCTTCCTTACGACCTGAGTACCTACAATGGAACCATAGTATATTCAGGGTTGCACATTTGGCGACGCTTGTTCGCGCCTTATGGTTTCACTTAAACTGTCCTTTCTATCTGAACCAGGGCTAATTTCCCACTTACAATGACGTTCACAACTGCTTGTTGAATGTTGCTATTTCATGATTACGGTTTTTATTAGCTGTTTTGCGTGAATTAAAATTCTAAACTAAAGGCCCTGTTAAAAGAAGCAATTTTTTCAGCAACTTGCAACGCAACACCGTAGCGTTGCAAGTTCCGGAGAAAATTTCGCGTGTAACATCCCTCTCTGCAACTTGCTACGCGACGAAAAATTGCGAAGCAAGTTGCAGAGAAAGTTGAACCATCTTCTACTTTTCGCAACGTTGCGAAGCCAGTTGCAGCGTGTAACATTTGCTTTGCAACATGCTTCGCAACAAACTGTCACTATCAACGCGAAAAAGCAAATCAACTTAGAGTATTGTAGTTATGGCGCGCGCCGGAGTAAACAAAGATGGCGGAAGTTGGTAAAAAGGAAGTAAAGCTAGGAGAAAACGAGAAAGTTGAGCTGTTAAACTGTTTGAAGGAGTGGCTGTGTTTATGGAAAAGCGGAAACTGGACGAGACAAGAACGACAGAAAGCGAGTGAAGAGCTTTGCAAAAAGTTCGAGCAGGCAGCGGAAGAATTAAAGAAAATCGTTAACTTGCTGTGAATTTCAATGCTGCGCAAAATTAAAAGGAGTATCGTTTTATCGCTGGCAACAAACAAGATCATTGCAAGTTGCGAAAAAAATTGCCCGCGTCTGACATCTCACAGCAACTTGCAATTTTTCGTTATCGTCAACATTGTGTTGCAAGTTGCTGAAAAAATTGCCTCGTGTAACACGGCCTTTACTCATTACAGTATTTTAATAGTTACATAATTGCTAATAAATGTGTTGTAAGTAATGACAAACAAGGAAGAAGTGAATTTATAAGGGGGCAAGTTAAAGGCCTGTGCGGGTTATATATTGACTTCTGTTTCTTTTAGTCATAAAAATTTGTCTACAGTGCAGGTTATAGTCCAGAAAATATGGTAACCAAAATAATATTACTGAGGTATGAATCTCTATCAGGATTGCAATATTTTAATGTATACAGTACAACTGTAACAAAGAACTGTACAAGTTTATGATAGCTTACTTTAACAAAAAAATCAAGAACATTCAAACTATCATAGAAAGCTTAAGCTCTTAACAGAAAGCACAAAAAATGTAAGTATTTACTTTCATTGTAATTTACATTTATAAGCTGGATCAATAAACTTGAACATGGAGTTGCTGCAGGCTTCCTTTAATAAAGTTCTCCTACAAACAAACCTTTTGCCACCTTTTCCACCAATCTTCAGTTGCCAAGGTGCAGAATCTGGGTCCTTTTTCTTAGGCACAAAGCCTCTCCTTCTCTTGCGAGCTTCCTCGTGCCTTTCTCGGCCATATTCACTGCCTGCACCAAACTTTGGGAGTTCTTCTTCTTCTTTCTCACCAATCTGAGTGACAACTCTTCCCATCTGAGCCTATAGGAGAATTTGGATACAAATAGAAATTAACAATCTACAGTGTGTGTACCATATTTGTTGATTGAATTACATGTGTCCACACCAATGTTGCAATAATTTTTGTGAAAGTTAAGGTGCTTAAGTTGTACACAAGTACAATATGAGCACTTAATACTTCAAATATGGTAACAGTACTGCAGTAGCTGAGCAGCAGATCTCATAAGTAAGTTATTAAATGACATTAATTAAACTGTTAAGTTGTATTAAATTTAGTTTAAAAGTTTTACCATCACACTCATGAATCATTTTTTTATCAAAAAACTTATTAAAATCCTTTTCAGAAATCAGCTCCAGTTCCTAAATTATTTGGAAATACAACTTAAGACTATATTATTATCATTCTCATCAAGTTTTTAGTACTTTTTACAATGTTGTGTAGGAAGGTATTTTTTTTATTATGTACTGTAATCTCCTTTGTGCTTTCAGTAGCTACTTACAAATTTAAAAAAGACAACAGTAAACAAAATCTAAACCATAATTCATATATTTTTGGGTTTAAAAATACTCCACGAATCTTCTACTGTATACATGTGCAATTTAAAATGTATATATACAGTATATTTGAGGAGCTTGACAACTGAATATACAAAATTTAAATATGCCAGTAGGAGGTTGGAGAAAAATACGGTGATGCTTAGAACTCTCCTGTCCTGAAAATCTAAAACCCTGAACCTGAATTCTTCTGAAATCAAATATTTTTATAGATAAATAAAACAAGTGTGCTCTGTTCGGTGATAGAAACCTGTTAGAAAAAAAGAGCAGCAGGCAAGTTTTCTCGCACTTCTTGATGGACAGAGCAATTGAGCGAGTTTTATAGAATTTCTTTATAGTTTATAAATTAAGGTACACAAACACCTGATAAATCCCCACGATGATGTACATGCAGACACACTCTATTCATATCTATAGAGTGTGTCACAACAGCCAATCAGAATGCATGTTGTATTTCCTTTAGTCTATAATACTGTACATAATTTAAATTATTTTATATATTAGATTTTATGATTTCTGCTGAAATTGTTTTTGTTATGCTGTCACTACATTTATTTATTGTATGGCTATGTTTTGTTTCTAGCACTGTGTTTGTGTATGTGTGTTTCTGGTAATATATGTTTGACCCCATTAATTGTTTTACATTTGGTAATTTTAAGCACCCTGGTGTTTTCAGCTTTTCAGTTATTTCAGGGTGCTAATACCTTATCTTATTATTGTAATTATAATAGTTTTCAAAGAAGTTGGAACTAAAAAGTTGTTGTTGTTGCTTCCATTTTCATCTTTGCTTTCAAATTTTTAAAACTATGACTGCCATTTTTTTTACTTTGTTAAGTTTATGCGAACTACAGACTGATTTTACTCAACTGTAAGTTGTATAATTTACAATTATAATTATAATAGTCACTTAAACTTGTCAAATTTTAACTTGCAAATGCTACAAAATAATAAACTTGTCAAATAACTAGCACTGACAATAAATGTAGCTTAGCATATGTAAGAAAATTGATTTTACCTTGTTTATTGCAGAAAGATCCATTTTTGATGGGGTATTAAACCTCAACATGTAATATTTCTTTGACAAGTTCCTGTACAAAAAGAGAATGCAGTTAGCATTTCAATTAAGATAATTCATCAAAATTTTAGTATTTTATGGTGTTCAAAGAGAGAAAATATGTACACAGGGGTGTACACATCACTTTTCCACAGCATCAAGGTAAGCATGTGTTTAAAGTGCTTTTAAAATGGATGACATGAAATACTTTCAATTGTTACTTCAGTGGATAGGCCTTGCTAAATGAGTCCAACTGCAGTGAAAATTTTTGTCCAAACCTTTCATCGTTCTTGAGAAATTAACATTATTGTTTTCAACTGGTGAAGCCAGTTCTCTAGCATTTAAATCTGTTAAGGGGTTAGCCTCTTGTTACCTTTGTGATAAATTTAAGACTGGTGCATTTTTTTATGATTGTAACACTAGATACAAAGATAATCTTAATATCCCAGCCTACAAGTCCGCTTCAGGGCAGCACACTTTTTTATCCCGTGCAACAAATTTGTGGAACTCTCTTCCGTGTGATCTTACTAATAGTGCTAGCCTGATAATTTTCAAAAGAAAACTAAAAGATTTCCTTTTCTCCAATGTGTTTTATTTGATTTAATCTAAAACAATTTTTACTTCAATATTTTATAGAACATTTTAATTGTAATTATTAGTTTTTTAAAAGCCATTAATTTTATGGAAAATCTAATAAAGTATTATTACTATTATTATTATTATTATTATTATTATTATCATTATTATTATTATTATTATTATTATTATTGTCAAATTCTAATGTTTTCAATACTGCTGCCGATCCAAGTTTAGCTTAAATTGGGCAAAAGTAAGTAACTGTTCTGAAGAATAACTCAACATACATCATCAAAACAAGTTTGACTTGAGTTACACCCTAAAGATATTGATTGGCAGCAGATTTTGAAAATCTGAAAATTGAAAATTTGCCTGAACCACAACAAATCAATGTCATCAATAATTGAACAATTAAAAATGAGAGAGAATGAAACCAAGTTTTGACTTTTTTCTTTCAAATGTCAAGCGGGTAGTTACTGATGAGCAAACCATAGCACTAAAGAGAGAAGCTTTAGAAATGTGTTAAAATAAGTGGAATCCTCTTTTGTCTTTAATAATAGAATAGCTTTCATGAAATTAACCGCAAAGGCTGCATGACAACAGATTATCCTTTTTGTCAAATTTGTTAATTTTTGAAACTTCTTCTAGTTGTTGTTATTGTTGTTTTTCTCCAAAAACTTTTTTTTGTCTATATATCTGCTCTAAAAAGCTGTAAAGAAATATAAAAACACTCATACATATTAAGCTAATGTATATATGTAACTGTGTATGTATCAGAAAGTAATAGAAACGTTTGTTTGTAAACAGGAAATAAAAAAAATTTAAAGAAAAATGTTAATAATGATAATTATGATTTTAAAAAAGTTTTGACAAATATTTCCACTTAGCAAAGTCTATCTGCTAACTTAAACACAATGTTCATTTGTCCTGTTTTGGGCCAAAAGGGAAGGAGTGTAATTCAAACCTTGACAAGACCTCTGTGTTGTGTTCATTTTAGTACTATCAAACTTGTTCCATAGCTTGGACTGTGGATAACTCTTAAAATATCAAAATTTTCAACTTTGAATATATATTGCATTTCTAACATTGTGATTGGCACACTCATTCTCTGTTATCAGCTCACATATACCAAATAGACTATATACTAGTATTGCAAGGAAACTGACTTTATAGTGTGGAAAAGCTAAATACGGTTTGGAATAAAATTTAGCTGTCATTCTCAAACAACCGCACATAGGTTTTGAAAAATCAAAAATAATTTCTCATTTAAATTTCATTTGCGTGTGTTCCAGATATGAAACAATTTATTATAGCAAACTCTGCATTAGGCACATTCTCTGGCTATTTACTCCTAATTAACTCCTGAATAAGCATACAGGGCAAAACAGTAGTATATATAGGGCAGACAATACACATGAAAAACCTTAGTAACAGAAGTCTAGAATAGGGCGGAATAACAGTGTAGGTTGGAAATATCTTGAATAGCCAATAGCAGTTAGGATGGAATAATAAAAAATAGTGAAAATACCTTGAAATGTTAATAATTTAGTACAGCAGTGGGTGGTATGGAATGTTCCAAACACAACTTTTATATTTGTTTAAAAAAAAAATACTTAAATCAATATCTTTAGGGTGTAAGTTGCCCAGATGGATGAAAGTGACAAAATCACTGGATTTTAAGAGTCAGACAGATCCGAATAAGTTTCAAATAGGATGGAAACAGCCAAAAACTAATAGTCATACAAATCCGATTAGGGTGGAAAATTTGCTCATAAAAATATAAATAACATGTACATGTTTATTCAGGAGTTAAGAGTATTAACTAACTAAACCATAATATCTACACTAATAAAAGTAATTGAGTTACAAACTCAACGAGTATACTATACCTTGGGACTCTGACTTTAAATTCTGAATAATTATCTGATTTTATTTGACTAGCAGTTTGTGTATTTGCTAAGGATGGTCCCTATATAAAAAAAACATAGAACATATATAAGTATATATTGTATCTATAACAAAAGACAAAGAACAGCTGACTATGAAACAACTAGCTGTACATGTGACCAAATAGTATTATGGCATATATATGAATACAATATAATTTTTTAGCTTCTAGCAAACTACCAGCTGTATGTTTTGAAAACATACAGTCAGAAGAGAAGAAAAAGTATACACACTCAAGCCAATTGGCCCATTTAGGCTGGCCAGGGGGTAGGTATGACCGGGGGGAAGGGGAATACTTTTCATGGGAGTTCCCACCTGGGGATATGGCTCTCTAATCCCCCGTGGGGATATGACTCTCTATTTTCCCATGGGGGATGATTCTCATCTTTTTTAGGGGTTAAAAAGGTCAGTACATTTTTTAGGTGCTTATGAAAAACCTGTGTTTAAGAGCCTGGTATTCTTATAAAGGGTTGAAAGAAGCAAAACTATGAGAATGCTTGCGGTCCTTTGTTTTAATAGCAAACATGCACATTGAGTAAGTAGGTAAGTGAGAAAAGCCCAATGGCATCCTATTAAATTTCACACGCACCTTTATCTATTTACTCACTAGCTATCCAGATAAAAATGTCAATTTTCAATTGGTATTTGTTAGGGTGATTTTTTGACTAAGATGTGTTTTTAGGGTAAAAAACTCTACTGTCTTGGTATTTTTGGGGTATTTGGGGGAATTTTCCGACGGTCATCCCTCCTCTTTTCGCCCCTGAGTACCTTTGCTGTGGTGACAAGATCGTTCCACAAGTGCCTTTCCAACCCACAGAAATGGTTTGAAATTTGAAAAGAAAAATAATATTGTTCAAATCGCTCATAAAATGGTTGATGTTGAGGCAATAACGTTTGTATCAAGTTTCTTGTCTCATTTTCTTTTTAAACTCAACTTGTATTTAATCTTTTTTGTCTCATAACGCGTTTCAGACAATCATTTTAAGTTTCACGTTCAATGGCAACACTGATCTCTGCTTGCCAGGCACTCACGATCAGTCAACATGAAGTGAACAACCAGAAATAACTCCAGTGCTTTTCAAAATCAAACAAAAAATTTACCAGTTATATCAACAGATTGTAAGCAACACGATTGGCCAGTTACCGGTTCTTAGTCATCGTCAAATATATTACCTGACTTGTCGAAGGTCTTGTCAGAACGGGGACTCGGGGAGCGAGTGTCGCTTTTCTCTCCATGATTTACCACTCAGAAGTAGAGATACAACAAAACTATTTAGAGGAAAACAACAGTGATAAAGATGTAACGACGTTGTAATCGAAAAAATAACAGGGATAGACAAGAGAATGAATTGTTCAGTTGTTACAATTGCTGTGCGGCCTAGCCTGCTAAGAGGGTATCACAGGCGGCCCAGAGAGGGCGAGCTGCTCGAAAGACACAGGTGTTCCCTGTGAGATCCCTGTATTTCAAAGAACATCGACCAAAATTTAAGAACATGTTAAGAACACACCCAAGTATGACAAATGGCCGTGAGTTTTAATTTGCTACACTAGGGCATGGATTCATTCAATTGACTTTTTTTGCGCTTGGGAAAAAAAAAGAAAACGACTGTACGGCGCTTTTTGGTATAAAATAACCAAGTAATTTTTTCGAGCCTCGTTCTTATAAAGTTATATCAACACTTATAATCATACTGAGTATTTTCAGAACCTTTGAGGCTCAAATCCCCAAAGTGTCCTTAAAAACTGTGACAATCAGCAGTCTTGGCTCAAAAATAAGTCATTCTTATAAAAGGAAAGAGTACACGAAACAAAAATCAATGCGTTTTAAAACAGTGCAGCATCCAGCTTTCTGGGCAGCATCAAAAGGCAAATGCAGTACCAAAATGTTAGTAGGGTTTGCGAATGGTCTCTTGATCACGAAATTTCGTCATTTTTTTGTCATGTCTTTAAGTCTCATATTTTTTTTCTGTTCGCAGTCTCTAGTTTTTTTCACAAATGGGCTTACATTCTCGCCATTATCGGGAGAGCTCAGAATCTTTATTTTGCGTGGAATTTGTTTGACTCCATATTTTAAGTCTCAGCGGTCTCGGCTTTTTCGGATCGTAAAGTCTCGATCCCAGATTATCAATTGCTTTCCAAAGTCTTGGGCTCGGACTCTCGGCACTTCGGACAGTAAATCAGATTAACCATTCGCTACCCCTTCTAATGAATACTGAGTTGAGGGAGCACAGTAACTCCGAGACTAAATCTAGGATTTTATAGATCACGAATGACACGTTCTGAACTCAGAACAACATATATTTTCGATTGCCTAATAAAATATGTTTTCACATGTTCTCATGTCTAAGTACAACTGAGTCACGCACTAGTGGCGGTCGCCACAATTTCTTTTGGTAGCCCAAGGAAAACCACGACTGTTCTTTGATGAACTTATGCGACTATTTAAAGGTAGGGTTACTGACTTCTCAACCTTTTCAGAATAAAAACTTGAAGATTTTCGTTATACACGAGAAGGCAAAAACTAGGATAAAACTGGGATACTTCTGGAAAAACATGGAGATTCAACCATTCATGCAATAATTTATTTCAAGTTCGTGCCCAGACCCCTAGAGTTACCCTTACCAGCGACAGGTCGACAACGAGACACGTATCTAAAGCGAAGACTAATGGACATGCAAAAATACGAAAATTTTCTGCGCGTTAAGCTTTAAAAATACAAAATTCTTGAAGAATACACTTGACACTTCTTATAATACATATATTGTGTAATCAAGGTGGTTTTTTCATAATTTTGTAAGAACCTGTAAATTTGGCCGAGGCTTATTGTTCTTCTTTTTTGGCAAATTGCGTCTCAAATTTTTCTTAAATTGTCTTTGTTTCTATAATCTGCTTGGTTTAAATCGAATAAACAATAAAGTCGCAGACATGTTATTTCATTTGTCAAATCGCACGCTCTGATTGGCTTGCTAGAGGTCTGATTTCCTACAAAACGAACTCGATTCCTGACCCCTTGAGGGTCTCTTGACAACAAAACATGCAACAATAACAAAATTTCGATTAGATTTGAAATTTCGAGTTTAACTAAAATATTAAAACTATATATTGATCTAAGAATAGACAGCGACGTCGAAAGTTTTCAAGATGCAAGCAACAACTATCAAATGGTGGAAGAAAAGTCTTGTACTTTTAGTGTGCGGTTTTTTATTTTCATGAATACAAAAAAATAACTTTACTATATTTGAAAAAGTGTCGCTTTTGTCCTGCTCATAAAATTATTGCGTTATTTACTAACTTGATTCCTTGATATGCCAGCTGGATTATTGAAACTTTACAAGAACTGCTAGAGTTTGTTATTTCCCTTACTATTTTATTTATTTTTTATTTATTTAAAGTGGTACTGAAGTGAACTCTACAAACTATAGATTAAAACATCTAAGGTTAAAATTTGAATCGTATAATTTCCGCTTGGAAACTTGTTACCGGTTTCTCAATAAATCTCGCGGAGAATTTACGAAGGAAATAATAAGTCTATTTTAGCGCAAATGCAGTGAAACTGTTTAAGCTCCTTAGATATGTGTGTTGCCACATGAGTTGAAAGGCGGGAGATTCGACCTTACTTTCTGGAGAAACTCATTTGATCAAGGCAAAGTGGCACATTGTTTGTGGAAAAAACTCACTAGTTTGCTGTGAACTCTAGTATAGGGCAGCTTGGAGTCCTTTCAAACCATGTGACGTCAAAAATCGGCGTCGTATGTTTTGAATTTAATCAATCAATTCAGTCGATCTTGGTTATCAGTTCACATACCGAACAACCTTATATGGAAAGTGTCACCTAGGTTAAAATTTTGTGCGGGAGGTTTAAAAAAGTTCAAAACGTTTAAAAAATTAATAGTTCGAAGTTTTCAGAAACCCCATTAAATTTATCAAACCAATCACTTCACTCGCGCTTGTTGAATATGAGATGATTCACAGCTCTGCGCCTCGTTGGTTTTTTGCCATTTCATATCAAACGAGCGCTCCTACGTCAGGTAATCTTCGCAAGAGACTTGGTACTAAAACCATTAATTCTCACTCAAAGGGTGTCGAGTAGGACTTGGACCTTAGCAACCGTCTGTCGAGGGTCCCCCATCAGAAACGTGTAAATCCCCGGTTTCTGTTTCTCAGCGAACGCAAGCACGATGTCGAAGTCCGACTCTGTTGTCAACTGTAGGTCGTGTCTCAATTGTCTCCTAGCATTCTGGTCCATAGCAACCGCACCTTGCGACCTGCGGAGACATCAGTACAACCTTAACTACAGTGAGGAAGGCCAACCCCGTTCCCAGGGCTTTTCCAGACTGCACGGTCCACAAGAGAAAGCCCTGGGAACAAAGTTGAGCCTATTCAAATGACTTTAACAGTACTTTCTCGTGATTTAAAATAGACCTGGAATCTGTAAAGATCTTATAGCAGTAAGATCCTCACTGTAGATTGAAGCTGAGTTTATGTTTAGCTCGAACTGTCGAACTGCTTTTAAAGTAGTTCACAACTATTGCTAAATATCAACAGCATTTAAGCTGAAAGGTGAAAAAAAGAAAAATCAATCCAAGCTTGCGCTTGTCAAACTTTCAGGACAGCTGAAATATATGTTAGGAGGTCTTTTGAGTAAGGGAACGGCCAGCAAAAAATGTTCTGAGCCGTAAATTCTTTTGTCTTTATGAGGGAAACTTGAATCCTTTTCTGTTTAAAAAAGTAAGAACAAAAAAAAGGATAAGCGAGCCAAACGTGTTCAAAAATGGCAAGCCATAAATGGTAGTCGACCAAAACTTGTCTTTTCAAAACAATCTTATTTTTACCATGAAAAGAACATTTTCCAACCTGTCAATTGTAATAAATGATAATTAATATAACTATTATAAACTTTATTACTTAATTTTTGTTATATCAGATGATTTACAACTGCAATAAGATTACTCACGATCTGGCCTCGACATGTTTAATCAAAGCAAGCGCTTTTCTGTTCAGAATTCTGAGAAAGGTGCTAATGAAACCATCTCTAACCCCGCACACAGCCGGCAGCTGCGACATCTGCAAACACAAAAAAGGAGTTTAACCATAAAAATTGTGCGTATCACAGCTATAAACTATTTTTAAATGAAATAAGTTATTATGTGCACTGTGATTGGTCAATCTAAGAATCATATTTTACGGTACTGACCGCTCAAGTAATAATATATCATTTAGCAGGAAATAAATATGCTTGTTAATTATGTGCGAGTCAATTCCAACTGCGAGCATCCCCCCCCCCCTGCACAAATTTGGGCATTTGGTAAAAGACGAGTCCTAGGGGGCTGCATATTTGGCAGTTAGCAGTGTCCCGGCCTCCCCCCCCCCAAATCTTTTTGGAATAAAAAGAACATTAATTTTATCGACCTTAAGGACATATGTTTTAAACAAGAAAACCATTTGCTTTGTCTTTGTCTGATGGGAGTTAGTGTCTCATTTCGTGAACCTACAAACAGTTCACCATAAGACCATATGACTGTTCATTTTCGGTTCACGAGTATTTAGTACATATAGGCCACAAGAAGAAGGAACAAAAAGCAACCTCTTAACGTAATAAGTTGGGTAGAGAGTAAAGCATAATAGATCCACAATGTTTTGGGAGGCCGGGCTTTTGACCATCAGAGTAGGAACTGGGGACGGGGCATTTGCCCACGAAAATTGCCCGCAGGGCCGGGTATTTGACCAATTTTTTTCGATTGCCTGGGGTTTGCCCAGGGGGGGGGATTGAATTGACTCACACATTAAAAATTCCATCTACATAACCAAGTTAAGCAACCTGCTACCCGCTCGAGTCTCTATTAACCAGTGAAGGCAATGGGTTTGTTTTGTATCAGTACTCAGCCCCTATTGAGTCTTTGTAGCTCAGTGGGTCAGTAGAACATCTGATTGGTAATCAGAGGCCAGGTAACGGGTTTGATTTTTGTCTGTGACTCAGTTCACCAGTACAGGTTCCTGTAGCTCAATGGGTAGATTATCTGACCGGTAATCAGAGGGCCACGGGTTTGATTCCTATCAGTGTGTCAGCTCCCCACGTGATTTCCTGCAACTCAGTTGGGAGAAAATCTGATTGATCATCAGGAGTCACTGGTTTGATTCCCCTTAGGGCCTCAGAAGTTTTTTCTTCTGAAAAAAAAACTTGTGACAAGGTATATGACTTATAAAGGCTAATTCCAGTGGTAATGACCCAAGGATCGTAACCAAAAAACGCCAATTTGCAATAAAATATGAGAAAGCAGAGACTTTCATCACCTGTAGCTCAGTCTTTATGGCAATGGGCTTCAAGATACTGTAACTTAGTGATAACTGTATAACTAGGCTCTTTAGAGAGAAACTCAATAAGGCTGAACTTACATCATTCATAAATGTTTGGACCATCACCGCAACTTCTTCAGTCACAAAAAACAAACCCCTGCAAAAGAGACTCATTTAAAATGGTGTTGCTGTTATTGATTTGAAATAACACTCAAATGTACTGAAAAACGGAATTTTTCTATAACAACATTCAATTTTTTTTGTCAGAAGAGGCATATTTCAAGGGGCTGTAGTATAATCGAAATGCTTATCTTGTTATGAAGTCAAATCATAGGGGGATTTGGGGTGGGTTAATATACTGGGGGATTATACCCGCGTGGCTCCTACACGGAACAAAAGCAATGTTTCGGAACAACAAAATAACAAGTATTTGAGAAACACTACTGAATTGAAACTAACATACAATTACATTTAGATTTACATTCAAAGTACTTGTGTGTCACAATAAACAGATAATTTAATTTAAAAACATCTATAAACCACTTGTGTGACTGGAACAACTGGAATAGAATGAGAGTCAAAAACTATTACGTGCCTTAATGATATCAATTTCAATGTTAACAAAAGTTCATAAAATTTTGTGTTTCGATGTTCAAGACAATTCGTAGTTTCATGGTTCAAATTCAAGTAAAGCGAACTCTTTGTACATGAAAAACAGAGAGGATGAGGGGGGGGGGGGGCAGGGGGGACTAAAAGGGGAATATTTCAATCT
>JAOBAT010055102.1:9024-51291 GCA_026413305.1 Hydrozoanthus tunicans
AAAGTCGAGGGAAACACGCTATCCCGTTACTGAGCTGCCACTGGCACTCATTGTAACGATGAAGGAAGGGTTCAGTTTTGGTACACGGTTGCCCCTGGTCCTCATTCCAACGTCGAGGGAAAGACACTGTCCCGTTACTGAGCTGCCACTGGCGCTCATTGTAACGATTAAGGAAGGGTTAAGTCTTGTTAAACGGCTGTCCCTGGTCCTCATTCCAACGTCGAGAGAAAGATACTGTCCCGTTACTGAGCTGCCACTGGCACTCATTGTAACGATGAAGGAAGGGTTCAGTCTTGTTGCACGGCTGCCCCTGGTCCTCATTCCATTGTCGAGGGAGAGACGCTGTCCCGTTACGGAGCTGGCACTAATTGTAACGATGAAAGAAGGGTTCAGTCTTGTTACACGGCGGCTTCTGGCCCTCATTCCAACGTCGAGACAAGGATGTTTTCCCATTATGGATCTTCCACCGGCACTCATTTTAACGATGAAGCAAGGTTCAGTCCCGTTACACGGCTGCCCCTGGCACTCATTCCAACGTCGAAGGAAAGACGCTGTCCCGTTTCCGAGCTGCCACTGGTACTCATTGTAACGATGAAGGAAGGGTTCAGTACCGTTACACAGCTGCCCCTGGCACTCATTCCGACGTCGAGGGAAAGACGCTATCTCGTTACGGAGCTGCCACTGGCACTCATTGTAACGATGAAGGAAGAGTTCAGTCTTGTTACACGGCTGCCCCTGGCCCTCATTCCAACGTCGAGGGAAGGATGCTGTCCCGTTACTGAGCTGCCACTGGCACTCTTAGTAACGATGAAGGAATTGCTCAGTTTCGTAATACGGCTGCCACAGTTTCCATTTGGACGAATTTCAAAAATGAAGAAAGAGCCCCACCTTTTACCTCCTTGCCTTTGGCGAACGTTGTAACGTGAAGGAAGGGTTCCATCTCATTGCGCGAATGCCATTGGCACTCTTTGAAACGATGAGAAAGGACTCCTTTTCGTCATGAGGCTGCCCGTTGGCACTCTTTGCAGCAATGAAGGAAGAACCTTGTTCCGTTACACGGCTGCCCCTGGCACTCATTCCAACGTCGAGGGAAACACGCTATCCCGTTACGGAGCTGCCTTTGGCACTATAACGATGAAGGAAAAATGCTATCTCGCGTTATGCGGTTGCCACTGGCAGTCATGGAAATCCAGGCTTGTTATAAGACTGCCATTGGCACTGGATGAGAAAATGAAGGAAGAACCCCATCTCGTTATGTGCCTGCCACTTGCAATTCATTGAAACGATGAAGAAGGGATGCAATCTCGTTACGCGGCTGCCATTGGCTCTTATTGGAACGATGAAGGAAGGATCTCACCCCGTTACGCGACTGCTTTTGGCACTCATCGCAACAATGAAGGCAGGATTCCACCTCGTTGACACTCATAGCAATGACAAAAGAAGGGCTCCTTTTCGTTACGTGACTGCCACTAGCACTCATGGAAACGATGAAGGAAGAATCCAGGCTTGTTTTAAGGCTCCCATTGAAGGAAGGAACACGTTCGCCATTGGCAGTCATGGAATCAACAAAGGAAGGACCTCAGCTCGTTACGCGGCAGTGATTGCCATTCATGGCAACACTGAAGGAACGATCCCATCTTTATTAACAGCTTTAAACGATAAAACAGGGACCCTATCTGGGTATCATTAGCATTCTTTAAACGATGGAGTTAGAATCCAGTCTTGTTACAAGGCTTTCACTGACACTCGATGAAGAGATGAAGAACGATCCCATCTCGTTGACAGCTGCCACTAGCACTCATAAAACGATAAGGAAAGGCCGCGTGAAAACGATTAAGGACCCCAACTCGTTTGGGGCTGCCATTGCCACTCATGGAAACGATGAAGGAAGGAACCCGTTTCGTCATACGGCTGCCTTTGGCAGTCATTAAAACGATAAAGAACACATTCTCGTTATATGGCTGCCACTCTTTTAAACGAAAAGGAAGGACTCTGTCTCGTGACTTTTCTCTTTATAATTCCGTTGTCATCAAGGGCCATCACAAGGTTCTTCCACTCTGTTCTGTTAGCCGCTTTGACCCGTACCTCATCCCATGAACTCCACCGCTACCCATCCCTCTCTTGCTCTACCGTTCTTCTCCACGTTGTCTTTGGCCTTCCTCGCGTTCTTCTTAATCTTCAGAACTCGCAAACATTTATGGTGGAAAATATCTATTGCCTTATCATCTCCCTTGTTCATCTTCATGGTCTCAGAACTGTGCAACAAAACCGATTTCCTTCGAGCTCTAAACCCTTTTTAGCTATGTGTACGCACCTCTAGCTCTTTCATTCCACTGCCTTCTTTGCAAACTTTTGCTCCCAAGCATGAAAATTCATTCACATCTTCGATCTCTTGTTGATGGATTCTAACTTCTCTTGTTGCCGTGCGTTTATTCTCAATATTTTGGTCTTACTCCAGTTTATCCTGAGCCCTGCACACCTAACCTCATCGTCCAATTTTGCTTTTTAGTCCATTGCCAGTTCACTTACAGCATAGTTAGCATCATCTTGATGTATTGTAAGATAGAACTCAACGAATAGTTACCGCCAGCCAAGGCACGATAGAAAGCGACCCAGGCAGGGATATGTAAGGGGTTCGGCATTGGAAGGAGTGTTAACTACTGGGAAAGACGACAGCCGCCGTGCGATGTTTTCAAGATGTAACTAAAAAAGACCGCTCTGTTGATTACAAAATTCACTAATTTATGCTATCTAGAGGGAATTGCTGAAGTCAAACACAAGTTGCTTTAACCACGAGAAGAAAAGAACCTGTTAATTAATTGATGAAGAGGCCACAACATGTAGCTTAAAAAGGGCATCGTTTAATAAACACAATTCCACAGGCCTTTTACAATGCTTTATATATATTATAATCAAACGCACACATGCAGAAAAAGTTCCGAACCAAGTTTTGTTTTGTTGTCTGTCTTACCCATCAAAATAATGTAATCTTACAAAACATTGTTCTTCGTTTATCTAAGGTGACAATTTTGTTAGTGCAAGAACCTGCGAGGTTACAGATGTCTTTCTCGCATTTTTTGGCGACTGCGGGCTAAATTAAAAACAGGAGACTAAGAAACGTTTATAAAAACCAAGTTCCTCTTTTTCTTATACATAGAGGTGAGAACTTGGTTCTGCACGTAGTCGCAAATAGGTTTTAAAGCTTTTGTATCTTTAGATGCCATATAAATAATTCAATTAATACATTCCTACCACTATACGTTGTTATGTATGATTCCTAAATTCTCTTGATTTTCAACTGAAATCCACAAAGTTCTAAGTCTGAAGATACCAACAAGCTTCCAAACTAGTTTCTTGTAATCGCTACACTTGAAAAACATACTTTGAACATTTAGCAAGAAAATAATATACTATATTTAAAGTTTTGTACTATATTGGCCCCAAATTACAAAGTACAATTCAACAATCACAAGCGATGTCATTTTAAAACAGACGAACTTATAAATAACCATAAAAATCCATCAACATGAATACCACGCCATCGCTGTTTGAAAGATGTTTCGTGTATTGTTTACCTTATATATCACACCAATAAAGAACGAAAATATATAATCTCTTATGAATTACAAGTTACGAAATCCCCATTCACAAAAACGCAAGAATTGGAAAAGTGATATATCGTCTAATGAGCAACCATTCTCGGTCAACAAATTACAAAAATGTCAAAAAATTGAACTGAATTATTAAAAAGCCTAGATTATGACTGCATCATTGAATTTTTTAAAAGAGAAAATCCAACGCGTCAACTTGTGCAAAATTCTTTTACCAACCCAGCCCCTAATATTACTGATATGGGAAAAACAGAGTTATCAAATTTTTGCTGGTTTCAATTTAAAGTTTGCTTGTCTCAGACAAGCTCCGGCCTAGTCAATCCTGCTTCATTTTAATCTTTAAATTTTCATTAATTTTATCAATAAATTCAAATGTATTAAGGTAGTCAGATCGTTGCACATTAGACGCTCCCTTGACACAAATGGCGAGATCTTTCGTCATGAAGCCTGCTTCAATTGTCTCGATGCAAACGCTCTCCAAGTTTTCACAGAACCGAGTAAGATCTTCATTACCTGAAACAAAAACCAAAAAGCGACTTTATTTAGTGTTCAATCTTTCTAGCCGGGCACATGTGTATTGGGCACAACAACTATATACACGTGACCCAACCATCGGGCCCACAATCCTACTCTCATCGACAAGTGCTTACGTTTTTTCAATTTCCCTGATTTAAAATTAGAAGATCTGAAAATCGGTAATGTCTCTGTCCACGCATAGCGTAGCGAAAGAAGGCTGCACGAATGTTCAATCCTCGCCATGGCCGTGGGTCGAACCCGGGGCCTCACGCTCGCAGTCATGCGCACGCAATTCAACTGACCCAAGCTCAGTTACACAAATCAAAGAAAAGAAATGTTTGATCTGTGCCAACCTTGTGAAAACCTTGTTTGTTTATAGTTTTTATAAGGTGAAAACTGAGAAACAGTGGTGGTACGCAGTATATAGCAAAATATTTCATACTTGTTGGAGAAAGTAAGAGAAACAGTGGTGGTACGCAGTATATAGCAAAATATTTCACACTTGTTGGAGAGAGTGTATTGTCTTTTTTAATGAAGCGGCCTTACAATAGGATTACACTAGTTAGTACTATAATGCTTTAGTTAAAGCTGTCGGAGAGAACCACAAGCGTTCATTCTGCTAAACGTCAGCATCTTCTACATTTCCAAGGTGCACAACTTAAGACACTCACCAAGCTGTTTCCATGGAAACACGTACGCATGCGCAGTACCTCAACTTAGAATCACAGTTACTAGCTAGTTTCTAAACTTAACAGAATTACGTTCTTCTTGGCTGAAGGGTATAACACATATTGGCTTTCGTCTAGACCAGTCAGAACTATTTCGCTTTAGATTCAGTTATGCAAAAACTTTAAAGTAAATGAAGCAAATATCAACTTACCGTCTAGTTTAGCTCTGTGCATCAACCCACGTGTCCAGGCAAAAATTGATGCTGAAACAAGTGCGCAAGTAACTAAATGTAAACTTGTATAAATGAACGCTATATTAAAAACAAGTATTCTAATACTTAACACGAATACGAGTACATTTCTCCTCCCTATGAAAACGATTTCAGTAGCCGGAAGTCAAAAATTTATTTTAATTATATAACCGAGTTATGTTCCTGAAAAAAAAAAACAGACGAACTGGTTACTACAGTGACTTTGGAGAATGAACGATAACTCGAGCTCCAAGTACTTCTTATACACCGTTGTTATAACATATGAGACCGCGGAATTGAGGAAAATTAAAGGAGAGCAAGAAACATAACTGTTGCATAACAGTAATAGCAACACTAGGGACAGTCCCAGCAACTGACTTCGAACAAGCATACAAAAATTTTAGAACCGTGCGTCATTGGTATGACATAGAAAGCCATCGGTTCATGACCCAAAATGCAACGTGTGTTATCCAACATGGCGGACAAAACTCTATAACGAAAAATGTTGGGAAAAATGTAGTCGAAACCTAAGGTAAAGACAGTGAAACTACTTCAAAACCTTTTTGTAAGGCGTCATATGTTTTACTTACTCGGATGAGCGAAAAAAATTTCAGGAGCTTTGACGAGTTAATCCCCCGGCAGTACTGATCAATACAACTCATTTAGAAAGCACAACTTGCAGCTCATCTAGAGAGTAAAGTAAAGTTCTGCAAATATCTGGGAGAAGGATGAACTACAGGGCTCTTAAATCAGATGAAAACAAATCAGAAAAGACAAAAAGTTACATTAGTGCGAGGTAAAAGAAAGAGAGAGAATAGTGCGTTCAATCGTGCTCGATCGGTACTTACCGACTGAGTTTGTTGAAGTTTCCTTGTTTTGTTGATGCATTCTATAATGTCTGGTCACAGTTCCGTGGGCTGCCTCTGATTCGACAGTCTTACCATCGGGACATACCAAAACACTCGTCATCATTCCCAGAGAACCGAATCCTATCAAAAAGCAAAATTTTTTAACTTATATTTTTTTTGGTAAATCTCGAGCAGTATATTGTGCCGTAAGAACGCCCTCCTACGCCCTGAGCAGCTTCTACTGTTTATCTTGCTCACAGCTAAAATTACAATTTTACAACTTTCCCGAAGAATTTGAAGACGTACGAACCAATGTCCCCTCCGTTGTCTAAAGAACCCTCCCCTAGACATTATGCTTACGGAATTTAATTAACTTCCTGTTTTTGCAGCAGGGCAACGTTATTACCCAAGATCCGAAGATATTACAGTTTCTGTATCAACTAACTTATGCGTACGGGCACAACAAACCTTGAGCTACTGAGTCAGACTGCACATCTCCGTCATAATTCTTGCAAGCCCACATAAAGCCACCATCAGTTTTCATTGCAAACGCAACCATATCGTCAATCAGTCGATGTTCATACCAGATTCCATTGGCTTCAAATTTCTGTTTGTATTCCCTGATTAATGAACAAAACTGATAAGACCTGATAACTCAAACGTTATTGAAGCTGTGAACATCTTTAATAGAAAACGATAGATAGTAAGATATGCATACCAGTTAATTGATATATATGTGCTGAAGGGTCAGTGCAACAACCCTTTTTTCTCTAAAAGTAAACTTTTTATCAACTTAAAAAATTGATAGTTTAAAGTAGGAATTATTTTTAGTAGTCCTTCATCAAAGCAATATATTTGGCTTCAATGAAGGGCTAAGACCTGATTCCTTAGCACCATAAAATGACTCACACATGTAATGAGAAAGTTTTTACAAAAACTAACTTAGAGTAACCCGTAAAAAAGTCCAACATAAAACAAGAGTGATACATACTTGTCATAGATTGCTTGGAAAATGTCCTTAAATCTCCCATCATAAACCTTTAGAATTGTGTTCTTTGTGCTACAATTAACAACAAAGGGTTCATTAGTGACAGCTGTGTTATTCAGTGGACAGGTTGTATCACCAGCTTTCTTACTTACCTCATATAGAGTGGATAGCCTTTCTTCAGAGCATACTGGAATGAGCTGTGAGCAAAGTCCCGGATTGACTGTTGAAGAAAAGCAGCAGAATAAGTTCTAAGAATCCTCGAACCAAACACTGGTAACTTGGACTGATTAAAAATCCTGGCCCCTTCCTCCAAATTTTAAGACTAAGCACAAATTTTTATCTTTGTTCATATTTAACAAGACTGAAAATCTAGAGATAATTGGCAATCATTGCCAAAAATTATGAAATTGACCCATCAAATAGACTTTCAAAATACCCCCAGTATATTAAAGCACAGAATTGGCATTGCAGTGAGTATAGTTTACCAAAACTATCCAGGGGAAGCATGCCCCTCCTGGAGGCTTGCACTATCTGTGCTTGCTAAAATCTGCCTGCCCCCTGAACACTTTGAGCTTCCCCCACCCTGTAGAGTGCAAAGTTTTTCTTACATCATCAGTGTTGAACATTCCCATGCAGACTCCAGCACCATTGAAGTTGTGGACTGTGTACCTAGTAGGTTCGCCACCATCAACAGGAGTATACACCATTTCCATTTTACCTGGGCCAGGCACAATCACATCTGTGGCTTTGTACTAAGAAGATAATCCCAAAAGTGTTAAAACATTAGTTATGCATTACCAGATGAGTGTAAATCGTTTGACTGATTTTGTATAAGAGTTGACTTGACTTAACACTCGTTGTCAACCAGCAAGTGCACAGGAATTTTAAGTTTCATACGGACTGTGCCCTCTGGGTATTGTTTTCAATCCTGTATATATTTGTGTTTAGAGAAGAAATAGCCCATGGCAGCATCCCTCAGTGGTTAGGGTGCCGGATTTGCATTCAGGATAGATATCTTGGTTTTAAAAATCAATCGCACTATGACTATACTAATTACTAGATTCGGCTAGAATCAAGTTCAAGTTTGTAAATAGCTAATAGGTTGGGATTCTGAAATGAAGCCGTAATTGTTAATGACAATTTGTTCCCCATATATGTCTCTATTCCTGCCACTGTGGCTAAACTGATTTAAAAAAGAAAGAAAAGTAAAGTAACATAATAACTGACTAAACATGCAACTTACTACACCTATAGGATCATTAAATCCTGCTCTTATCTTTGAGCCGTCATTGTCATGTGGTCCTTCTAAAAAAACGACTCAATAAAGTTTGTTCCTGAAAGGACTCCCCTTGACCCTGCAACTTTGCAGTCTAGATTGATGTCAGAGTGGGACAACTATCAATTTATAATCCTGCCTCACCTGATCAGCATGTGCATGTCGGCCAATAATTATTGGCTTTGTCCATCCTGTGAAAGCATTAATTGGTTGTTTTTTTTGTAAATAGGTCCAGTTTACTATATAGCAAGTAATGCACTGTCCTATGTTCCTTCTGTCTCGCTTACTCAACTTTTTCACTTAAGTATCAACATTATCAGAAAAAATGTTAGTTCAACTAAATGCTGACGATTATAGCAATGATAAAAAATATGGTCAGTGATAAAAACACCTTTTATTCAAATAAGAAATTAATTATTTTAATACTTGTTAGCTGATCAGAAAGATAGACAACAAAGCGTAATCATGATTGATGGATATGAAAAATGTTGGTAAAAACTAAAATTGACTCAAAATTACATGCTTTACAAGTACACACAAGTTTACAAAAGCTGAGCAACTCAATGCATACATATTTGTCAGGTATGTACAAAAATTACAAACTTGTAAATGGTGATAAATGATATGTATCACAACATTTTTACTTTCTAGAATTATGTATATATAAAGTTGAAAAGCAAGCACAATAAAAAATAAAAACAAGTCATACTTATGTTTGTTAATTACTATTTGATCACTTGGACACAATCACTAATCAAAAATCTCTGATTCAGTCAGATTTTCTATGTTCACTTAATTTGTACTACAATCAACTTTAAAGTACAAACCTGTAACAAGCCGGGGTATATTCTTGCAAATGATTGCTTCTCTGAATACTGTTCCACCAAGAATATTTCTAATAGTTCCATTGGGAGATTTATACATCTTTTTAAGGTTGAATTCTAGAAAAAAAGAAACAGAGAGTGTTAGTATTTTACTGGGGGTAATTTTAATGACACAATAACTAAAAATTTTTGGGAAAAGCTTTCATCTATCATTGTTGACACTAAAAAGGGAAAAAAGTCATTTTTCAATAACATAATCATTATGACAGTACATTTTCAAATAAAGTAGTTCAAGTAAAGACATTAATACTGATCAATGTCCATTATAGCCTTTGGTACCCTAGAGACTCCAATCATATATTCAAATGGGGGAAGGGGGTGTTTGTGTTTATACCCACAAGATTATTATAGTTCTATTTCTATCACCGATTTGTTGCTAATTAAGGTCATTCCCCTGAAAAAAATCTGCTCGTAGTTTTTTTTTCAAACTTTGTCAGTTTGTTTCTTTGTATATGTTGACTCCAAATATGAAATAAAAAGAGGGGGTCACAACCTTCGTTTTTGATTTACAGAGTGTCAAACTATGGTTATTTTATGCCAATTTAGTCAAAAAAATGTCATTATCGCTGTTTTTATCCGGCTGCCAATAACAAACATTACTGATGAACACTAGGGTGACTTATATTCTTATCACTTTTTTTCAACTTTCAGTCAACTAAGCTACACATTTAAGGAGTTTTGTCAATAAATGTCATTAGTTAACATGATTAATCAGCGTTAAGATTACCTCATTCCTAGTAGAAATTAGCGAAAAAATTGCCCACCAGAAGGATTTCAATGACCCAAATTCTTTACTTTCTATCAATAGATATTGTTTAAATTTTTGCACCAGTTGGGAAAAGTTATTTTGTTACAAATTTGAAAAAGAAAAAGGGGGGTCCCCGATTTCAGTTTTTAGATATTCAGCAAAATAGTAAAAAAAATAGCATAAAAACGGAATTTTCTGTGAGGGGCCTGGGGCGAGTGTGGTTAAGTACGCCTCAATTTGCGTCCAATTGAATGGAATCGATTCTGGTCAGCGAATACATGAATTTTTGGCAAAATGGAGCCATTAGTGTGAGATTTCCGTACAAATATAAGTATTGTGAAAATGTGCAGAAGAGCTGTGCAAAGCAAAACAGAGGAATGACCTTAAAGTAAATTAATATACTTGTGTGCAAAAAACTTCCATTGCAAGTCAGTAACCAATAATTGAAACTCTAATCATATATACACATTCTGTATATTGCATTTATACTTCTTTTGTTCCTCACCTGTTACTCTTTTTTCATCTGGGGTTATTGTTGCACATTTAATACCAACATTACACTGCTTGATGGCATTGGCTGCATCAACAGTCACTATAAATAACAAAATCTTATTAATAATAATTACAGATAGCTTTGAGGTTAAGCATGTTCAGTGAGGGCCGTTTGTGTTGGCTTTCATCTGACATTTGGATGGGATAAGGGAAGGGGGGAGGGAGGGTGGTGGGGAAAAGGTTGCTAATAATATTCTCAACTGAAATAACAAGGCATATTAATTTTAGGTAAATTTAGGAAAGGTGTCTGTGATAATATTTCAGCTGTGTTTTGGTGATCATTATTGCTAATTAAAAAATAAATGCATTGTTAAAATGATAAAGTACAATAATCAGCATGCCAAACTGTCTGTGTTACTTTAAAAAATAAATAAAATCTAATGTAGGTGTTGATTTTTACAATGGGAAGTATGTAGAGACCTTTATACTTTGAGGTTAAAAAGTGTGATCACATGGTTTGTGTTTATCTTAAATGAAACTTATATGTACAATTAATAGGCAAGTTAACTGTTAGTAGAAATAGATGTCTGTATTTATAACTGTAACTGTATACCTTGATCATTTGTAGCATCTCTGTTTTGTATACTGAGGTCAAAGGACCGCAATTCAACATCAACAAAAGGCAAGATTAACTTTTCTTTGATTAGATCCCATATTATTCTGCAAAACAAAAAATAAAAACAACGTACTTAAAACTTTAGCTCGTTTTGACAAAACATAAACCAGTTTATTTTGAGAAATGAAAATTTTTTTGCATAAAAATTATAGAGCCTAACAAAATGTCTTCAGAATTCCAGGTTACATGCAGTTATAAATACATTGAAGGTCAGTAATAGTTTAAGTTATAATATATATTTAGCATTTTTAGTGTCTATTCTGGTAAAATTTTCAAACATCAATCTTTCAACTTTACTTACTGTTGTACACAAAACCAGAAAATAACTTATCAGCTGACTACAACAGGAGCTGTATCTTAAGATTGCCAAATGAACTAGCAATTCTAAAAAAGGGACATGTAAAAGTAAATAAATAACTTTAAACTTTCCTGATATAGGATTAATTTTTAATCCACAAAGGATTTTTTTCTTAACTTCAATGATTATTAATACTTTACTTTTTAAAAAGGCACCACGAGGTGACAATATATACTATCAAAATACCATCATGAGTACCTAACTGCCTAAGCCACTAAGATAGTACTCACTGTAGAGAGTATTGCATGGCTCTGAACTAATGGCCTTCAATCGTAGATTCAGACCATTAAAAGATATCCGCTTTTAGATAATTTTTAGTGTTCTCAGCAGCCCTCCTCTAAGACTCTTAATTCTCAAGTGAAATTGATGATACGTTGCTCAATCACCAGTTGTTCGGCATGCCTATTTGATGCTGAAATCATATTTGCAAAATACAGAGTTTTCTTCTCTGCAAAAATGACGAACTCTTACCTTGATACTGCCGAGCACGAAAATAAGTTTCGATCTGGCACGTTTTTATAACTTTGTTCAAATTTTCGCAAAATAAACTTCGATGTAATTCTAACAGCATCGCGAAAAGTTCCGTTATCGTGGTGTGTCTTTACAACCGCCCCCTTCTCTCTGGCATGACAGTGCTCTTTTCATTGAAGCACGAAACAGACCGCACTTATTTGGGCCGGCCTGAAGTTGTGTTACGTGGCGACGAGAAAAAATGTAAGATAACGATTATCTTCTTTAAAAATGCACACCACTAAAGGATTCTCGTTGGTCGAGACACACGATCTCTTTAGAATAACGAACAAAGGTAATTTTCTTGTGTTTGTAGCATTTATAATTAATGGCGGTAAAATATGCAAGCAACCAAAGTTGGTCGCACGGCAATCGCCGCCAAGCATCGGATCGAACTCACTAATATAATGACGGTAATCATTGATGCCAAAGAAACTTAAATTGCCGATATTCCTCGTGGTTAATTTTAGCAAGAACAGAGGAATACTTCCAAATAAACCACGATTTCTATCAAACGTACAAATACTCAGTACTTAATCAAATCAATGTACAAAACAGAGAATAAACTCTCCCTAGGGAAACTATAGTATGTACTAGACAACATCTGAACTAGAAATTTTCCTCATTTTGGAAGGCTTACCTTGTCATTTCATCGCCATTTAATTCAACAACGGGTCCAGCTATGAAGATAAAATCATGAGTTTTAGAGAGGAAGTCGTAAGGAATAAGAGTTTAGCGACTTGCTAACTGCGAAAGCCGGCATCTGTAAAGCAAGCTCAGGGGTTTTCACTGAGTAAGCTACTAACAACAACGTACGGTCTCCCCTCAAAAACATCTCTGTTGATCTGTTACAATACAGGAAGAAGTTCTTTTAAAAATATTTCACTTTCTTACCCTTTACCTTGCTCATCTTAAATTGGTTTTGCAATTTTCTTATGATACAACCCGTCGATGCGCGACACTTCCCACTTCTTGTAAGTTGTAAACCCAATATATAACGCGGACGCCTTTATTAGGAAAACAATAACCGGGGTGCATTGCGGGTCCCTACGCGTGACCTGTCACGAACCGGCACAACAAGCTTTTTCGAATGTTTAAAAAGTTCCGGGACCGTTATTATTATTTTTTAATTTTTTTGTTTCAACTACTTTTTTTAAAATTAATTTCGACAGTTAATTTCACACTAAACCCCAGTCTTTAAAAAAAAAACGACAAGACAACTGAAACTGAAATATTGTGGTTTTGGCGTTGGTTTGAGTCATAAACTCCCTAAGTCAGTATATTGACCAATGGCGGAAACAAAAACTATGACGCGCAAATATTTATAAATACCCTTATATGATCACTTATGTCTCACGAACGATGTGAACCAGCTTGCTGTCTTTCGATTTCCCTATTAAAATAAGATTCAATGTATTAGAGAAAGGCGGTTGAAAAGTGTTCACTCAAGGCTAAGCACCCGAAACTCTCCACCGGCAAGTATTTAACACAGGAAGCTCTTTCCCGACAATTTAGTTGAATATTGTTAGCAGAAACCCAATTTTCCCGGAGTTCAGCTGTTTTTTTAAAGTTCGCAGACCGTACCCATTTATGTCATTACTCCTATGTCATTGCAAAGGTCAAACAAATTACGATTCCTGAGTTTCGGTTGCATGACGCTCGAGGCCGGTACAAAGTTCAAAGTCTGAATGAATGGCCACTTCACAACAAACAAAACAACTGAAATATTCAAACATTTAGCAGTTGATCGTATCAACATACCGAATTACTAAACTTGACGACTATCAACCTCGAAAGCATGTGGTTTCCATAACGAGGGCCGGAATATTTTTTTATTTGAAATTGCTTTTAAAAATACTTCTTAACTGTCTGAAACACCAAGTTTGTACTGCATTCGTTTCAGTCAGTAGGAAACAGTGGCTTTCTACTACACGTAAACTCTGGCACGTAAAATCTCACTAGGTACTTCAGACAAGTCTAAGGAAAATCCCTTTGGTTAAATATAAGGAAGCTGGTATGAGATTATCAAAACATAGCAACAACGAAACTAAGAATGAAAAAAAAAAGACAAAAGGTTATAAAACCGAGTTTAAAATTAACATTTAAAATTGTAATAACAATTCCTATTCTCTGAAGCTGGAAACCGCACTGAATAATGCCATTCGAAGTTTAGGCGTTTATTCTTGAAAAAAATGAAGAATTTTTTTCAATGACCAAAAAAATAAAACCACTAAACGACGCTAAACCATAAAACAAGTATATATATAAAAATAGATTGTTACACAAATCCCGTAAACTGATTTGATTTTAAAACTAGCAAAGTTTCTCTCAACAATTTATCACCAAAACGCTGTAGGTATTGGGATCTAAAAGAAATTTGATATTTTGGTTTTACAGCCTGCCCGGGGGAGGGGTCATCCCTATATTGAGATGGTAGGTATGACCGTCGTATTTTTAGGGGTTAAAATTGCCAGTCCAGTATTCTTTAGGGGTTGTAAAAAGAAATTCGGTGTTAAACCAAGAACCTGGTACTTTTTAGTTTAAAATCGCAAAGTTATTGGATAGCTTGCAGTCCCGTGTTTTAGCAAAGTGCGTACTGATAAGAAATTTTGAAAGACCTCCTTTGGAGAACGTTCGCGCTTGCCCTTTTTTCACTACATCTCACGTTCAACACAACACAAGGGGACTTTATAGCGCCGACCGACTAGCTACCCTGAGAAAAATTTCAGCTTTCAATTAATATTTTTTAGGGTAATTTTAAAACCAAGAGGTATTTTTTAGGGTGGAAAATTTATATCCCTCGGTATTTTCTAAAGGTTTTATAGGGACTTTTCCGACGGCCATCCCTACCTTTTTTAACCCGGAATACCCCCCCCCCCGGGCAGCCTACAGGATCTATCATGAGTCTGATAGAATCAATAATTACTGACTTTCAGCGACTCAAACGTAATGAGGAAATTATTTGGATGGTGTTGACGTAGATAAAACAAAACAAGCAGATTGAGTAGAAATTGCGGTTTTCCGCAAACAAGTTTTTGTTTTAAAAACCGATCGAGCCTTACGGTTAAATGTTCTTCATCTGCGATAACATCTATGGTAACCAAGAGATATTTGCCAAGTTGCTACAATTAAATTTTAGTCGTTTTTATGTGGAGCTTTTTCATTTCATTTTGTTTTTAAGTAACGATGAAAACGAAATTAAAGAACAAAAACTGAAAAAGGCTTTCACGGGCGTTCTATGATCTGTCCTGGTCTCTTGAAAAAAAATATTTTATTGATACTTTGCGTTTTTAGCTGCGGTTTACATGACAATGTTTAAAACATTCAGTCAAAACCATTATGGCATAAACCTCCCTACGTTCAGGATTCAGAGGTTGCAATGTTTGCTGTAGTTTTACTGAAGTGAGGTTAGTAGATGTCAAAAGAGGGGCAGTCCAAAGATAACTCGTGCTGTAAAACACTTCTTTGAAAACGTCTTCTTTGGCTCCGTTTATAGAAATTTGCGTTCGACACAAGTTTTTGCGTCCACTCAGTGATCTCGGATCGCTCCAGCCCATCAACACAACAACTGACACTAAAGCAATTCGAAAACCCTCTTTAGTTTGCGCTGCGCATGCGTAGTCTACTGCGGCATAAGCCATAAAGAACTCTTTTATTTTCGCGTTATATGCTCAAGATTTAGTGTGACGTAATCGTTTTCAAAAGTATTCGTCACGAGAACGCCTCAATACCGTTTTCGAAAGTATCCACTTTCAAGGGAGGCACATATGATTATAAAAATTGCCTCCTATACTATTCTAAAATGCTCCTGTCTTTACCCTGTCTTGCCAATGTTTTTCTCTATTACGTCCAAAATAATATGCCTTGTCATGATTCAATCAATACCACAAAAAACAAGAACTTTGTTTGATGTAACACAAGTCGGCGCCATTACAGCAAATATTGTAAAACACGTGTTACTTTCGGTGAACACGTTGTGTATGATACATCACGTATTCACTAAAAGTAACACCTGTACGCTACGGATGGTTGCTGCCTCGTACCCAGGCTCATTTCACTCTCGTGAAAGGACCCTGGTTGTGGCTGGTCACGCGGAATCCGCGCGGTAAAAAAGACACCAGGGTGGAGTGGCAAAAATGTCATTGTGACAACAATGATATGTCTATGGGTGAGAGAGGTTTTTGTGTTACGCCAAAATCAGAGTTCACAGCAAAAAAAAACTGAGGTTCGTCTAGTGATTCATTGGTAACAAAAACTGCGCAAAAAGAATTTTTAGCGTTCATTCAGATTGTTGACTTGTGCATACAGGGTTTGCATTAAAATATTTGATGCTGATCATTGCAGAAACGTTTTCAATGTCGATTAAATCTATCCTTCTATCGACGAAGATCGATCACCTTTTTGAACCTTTTTGAACCGGTGCCTGTAGAAGTTGTAGAGTTTGAAAAGCAATTTTCCGTAACCCGTCGGGAGAACTGCCAAAAAATCTTTTTTAAAGAAAACAAATCATATGTTTTGGTCATTAACTTCAGCTCCGTGTGAATTCGTTAGATGCTATAGTTTAAGGCATTTTGTATGCACGATAGAAACTAAAAATTCTGGTTGTTCGATAAAACTCAGTGGTTTTAATTCGAAATCTCTCACAAGGCTGTCAAGAAATTGGTTGTGATAATTTTGGCTGATTCAAGAAAGTACGAAGTGCTAAATACATGTTTTTAAAATTGTCTTAATATGGATTCGGTAAAATAATTGAAAGTTGTGTGAACGAGTATTTTATGGAGTTAATGACAACATCGAGTTCCTAAAAGGATAATTATGGTAGAGTAGCTCGTGAATTTGCCAGATGACCAAGATCTCAAGATGTATGCGGAGTCAAAAGATTGTACCATAGAATCGGATTTACGAAATTAAAGATGTTGAATGTTATTGCAAAAGACTGATCGAATTCTGACCAATTGTAACAACAGGAAAGTCTCGACATTTTGAATTTTGCTCAGTGTAGGAAGCCTGCAATTGAGTGCACCCTCCCCTAGAGAGTATTTTTTCTCTCAATGACAAAGTTGTTCTCACTACCCACCCTCACAGCGTGGCACGTGACCAGCCGCAACCAGGGTCCTTTTACGGGAGTAAAAAGAGCCTGGGTACGAGGTTGCGGATGGTTGTCGCATGTGCATGTGACGTAGTATGAAGTTTTATCAAAACTTTTTCTTATTATGCTTGCTACTGCCTATCGATCTAAGGACAGTGCCTGCCCCTACCCCCGACCGTACACCCCACTTCTCTTATCCAACCAACGCCTCTGAAGAGGACTACGGAAAACAATTATGGAACAAGGAAAACAATTATGGAACAAGGCAAATACGGTCAGCTAGGCAATACTTTCGATTTTAGACAAAACTGAGATTTATTGCCTCACTTCAAATCTACTCTTATTTTGCGTAACTTGAACCTCAGTTTTTGAACTGTACCAAAAATCGGGGGAAATTAGCCGAAATCGGGAGACGGGAACTTTGCACCGCCGAATATCGGCTGTCTGCTTCAGACTCCCGCTTGTTGCAGATATGAGGTGACATAAGCAAACAGCTATCTATCACTTCATATCCAACGCGTGTTGGTGTACGTAATAACTGTTAAATATACAAGTTAGCAATGGATTGTGTTATTCTGCTGTTGTCAGTTACGTTAGGGGTCGTGCGATTTTTTCATCATACAAACGTGAAAAACGTATACGTATAAAGCATATACAATTCGTACGCTCGCGAAATTGATGAAAAAAACGAACGACCCTTTACTGGGATATTTACCGGTATCTTAGTTTAGGTTAATTGGTAATTGTGTTAATAAATGTCCATTTTCAACGATAGATTGCCCTATAACACTAATGTTTGTGAGTTCGTGCCAATGACGTTACATTCGTGCGCATCAGTGAATACCCAAAACGGCGATGCCATTGGATGTTCATACATATTTTAAACGCGCTATTGAAAGTTTTCTCTGCGCTATAGAATTTTGTTTTGACAATGAATGTACAGTGATTTTATCGTACCAACGCTCCGCACAAATGAATGACTACTTTGCGTTATTGACTAGCTTTGCATTAGCTCAGTCACTCTACAAGAAAAGCCCAAATTACATGTAGTGTTTTTTAAGCTTGAAACAATATCATTACCATTACACACGTCATACTGTACTAATTATTTTACTACAATAAAGGTATCACCTGGAAAAATTTATGATTTATTTGCTTCACTCGGTTGCAGGAATCAGTAACAAATACACCTAGCATATCTGTCAACTTTCCACAGTATTCTACAACACATGTGCAGGTATGAAAAACTTTGATCTAAATCAGCTTTCAGAGAATATTATGGTTCCATCTGTTAGGATCTTAAGCTAGCTAGCTAAGCTAAATCCTTTCTTGAGCCTAAGTGGCTCATTGGGCTAGCACTTATCTCTGGTTTCTGTAGTGTTAAGCGGATGAGAGTCTTTGACTCCCCCTGGGCAGCTAGGACACTAATCCATCGCAAGTTAGCCCCCAGAAGAACTGGTACTCAATTAAACAGCTGAGTCGACTGGAACAAAGTAAGTTAAAGTGCCTTGCTCAAGGACACAAAACAGTGGTCTGACCAGGGCTCGAATTCACGACCCTAGGATTACAAGCCAAACAAGAAAACTGCTTGGCCACTGTGCTGCTGACTAGTTAGGATCCTAAACCTTTGAATAATTCCTGAGGACATTTTGTCACTGCTATATGAAAACTAGTTAAACCAATAGGTACAATAACCACTGCATTGTGTGTTCTTCCCTTCTGTTTATCCTTTACCCTGCCCTCAGGCATGGGCTAATCAGTTATCTAACAAAATATATACATGAATTTATTCAAAGGGAAACCAGAGTGTCATTGGAAGTGGGGAGTAATTCAAAAACAAATTTTAAGTTTTCCATTTTGAAACCTTTTTATCTTATGCTTGCAGTCTGCTTCAAACTCAAATCATACAGTTTTACAATTTTTAAAGTCTGGTAAAAAATGGTGTTAGCAACAGAGTTTCCTGGTAGGATTGCGGGCACTTTACCCTGGAAAACTTTAACATCTGTTCTTTTTGCTTGAACAACAATCCTGCATTCTGAAAAGTTTTGTCTAAGCATGCTTTGCTCAATACCAAACACCAAATTTTGGACAACTTTTCTGGATAAATCAATGTAGATATGTAAAATGGTCTCCCTTTTTATGGAAAAAGTTTCCTTAATTGGAGTTGCTATATTTAACCCTCCCCTCAAATTTCATGCCACATTTGCCCACCGGATGGATCTCGAGCTCCTTGCTCAGTCACTCCCTGGATTACCCCATCCATGGACTGCGAGTGAGCAGTATCCTTACGCAGCAATCAATAATAATAAAAAGCATCAACATATCTCTGCACTAGAGGCTACGGCGATTTGAATCGATGTAAAGAGCTGAAGAATTCTATTTCATCAGGCCTTGGCTCGTTTTCAGTTTAAATAGCCGTTTATGTATATATATACCTTCACAAATCACTATAAACAGTACTAGTTTTAGGTTTAATACAACATGTGCATTAGCTACTCAAGTTAACTATTAGTACAAGAAGACGTTAAATAATCTCCAGATTTGAGTACTCGTTATACGCGGTAGCAAACTTCAAATAATGTTAACAAACCTTTGGGACGCTTCCTGGGTGTGCTCCAAAAAGTGCGACAAATGAACGCTTTCGATCTCGTACTCAAACCAGACATAATGCATAAATTGGGACTTCCGGTCCAACTAGTAGCTAGCCTGCGCCCGCGATCTTATCAAAGTAAGCAAATAAATATTCACCATCAGTCGTCATGAGCATAATATTGAGAAAATTAGGAGTATACGGGAAAGAAACCTAAGATTTTCTTTAAAACTGTTACCGGATCTTTTGCCTATTTTTGGACTATAGCCTCACCCTTATGTACTTTGTGACCGGTCTTAGGTTTCTTTTCCGTATATTCATTATATAGGGGTGAGCTATGACAATTTTTTTCATAAAAAGTACAGCTGGTTTTCAGTGGCTTATAATTTCAAGCCCCGTCACCCCGCTCACCCGCATGGTATTCAAACTCATCCGTTTTTCCAATTTAGATAACTATCTAAATACATTACCGTATTTGATATCTAATTTTATCTATTTAATAATTGTTCTGGAATTAATGATAAACTGAGTTGACCTATAAAAGTACTTTTAAAAAATAACCGAAAAAACCCAAATTGGTATTTCAGCCAGGGGGGGAGTACGCCCAGACCCCTCCCTCCCCTCCCCTTCCACACTTCGGCGCGGTGTTTGCTGAAACCTCTGCCAGCCCACACACTGCGAACTTCCGCCAGCTGGAAATCCTGCGGCATCCTAGACCACACATGGATATGTTAAGTTAACATCATTTCCAGACTCAAAAATCGCATCGTTAATAGGTCGGGCTACTATTGGAAAGGAATCCTGGACTACAAGCCTCATGTTACACAAGATTTGGGATATTCGGGAGTTGAAAGCTTTGAAACTGTAACTTCCTTACTGAATCTTTAATCGGAAAGCACCGTGAATACTCGGCGACAGGGCCTGAGTATACCAGTAATGACTACCCGTGTTGAGCTACTATAGTTTGATTCCATAAGTAGGAAATATGAATATGCTTCTTATAAATTGTTGCCACTGTGCATGTAGTTATTTTTTCTGCGTTTTAAGCAAATACATAAAGAATTTATTATCCGTGGCTCCCTTCGGCTCACGAGGTACTTTTTGACTGCGTGTGGGAGCGCGTGTGGCGGGAAAATGAATAAAAAGGCGCGAAAAATGTGTCGCCCGCCCGCCTATGTCTCTCCGCCAGACACTTTAAAAGTACGTTAAAGAAACGTTTGCAACATGGCCAAAATTCGTTATACGTTACCAACTAAAAGCAAACGGAGTAACGAAATAAAAACGGAATCGGTGACCATAACTAAATTAGCAAATCGAAAGGTAAGTTTGAAGCTATTGACCAACATACGCCGCGGGAAGTTTCCAAACAGAATATACTGAAAAAATAAAAAATATCTTTAAAATGTATTAATAATTATTCAAATTAATTTCAAGTGAAAATATCTTTGAGGTTAGAACAACGTTGCTAGTTAATATCTTTAAAGGATTTTAAAAAAGTAAATTGAATCATACGCCAAAACCTCCCAACACATTCACATGCATGTCCACTGAAAATAATTAAGGCATATATTTATAACGTTTCACCGTTCACGTTTTCGAAAACATAACCTTGTAATATAACTTATAGTTATATTAACTGCATTTATTATCTAAGTTTTTTAAACGACAAAAACTGGTTAGTGAAAGATTGAAAGGTAAACCAGTTTTTCCGACTTTGACTCAGTTACTTTTTTTGGACGTCCACCAAAACAAAGGGACAACCGTAAACACTGGTTGAGTTCATGCTAAGCTTTATGCATGTCTAGATCTGTTAAAAAATTCCTTTCGATTTTCAGGCTTTTAATTCTTTAACTGAAATGGGTACAAGCAAAGAAAGACAAGTGAAGTGCAATCTAAAACGTGAAATGTTAAAGAAGACTAACAGCCCATTCTGCAAATCAAAACTTGTCCTGGATGCAGCCAAATTGAAAATGAAAGCAAAAGAAAATCATGACGAATTTTCTTTTCCAGTATCACCAACTCCTATTGCCCCAAAAGTGGAAGAAAAAACTGTAGAAAATACACCAAACTGTAGAGAGCAGCGGGTTTTTAACCAGCGGCGATGTGGTTTAATGCAAAAAACGTCAATGGCAAAGCAGGTTCCTCATACAAATGCGTTGTTAACTTTAAGAAACTATACAAACTTACCCTTTAAATGTTTTTACCCTATAGCTATAAACATTTAGTGTGCACTTGAATTTTAATTTATTGACAAAAAAATCTTAGCTTGTGTGGAAAACATCTAGCGAAAATGTGTATGCTTTTCAAAATGTTTAACAACTCACAATTTTTGATTATTAAAAAAAAAACTATTCTTTTGTCCATTCTATGATCTTGGCAATGATGAATCATCTATATAAATGTGATATAACATTTTTATATAGTGTGTTATATTTACCTGTCTTGTTGTCTCCAAGTAGTTTCGGGGCCAGCCAAATAAAACTGACTTCAGTTCCAGTCAAAACAAATTCAGCATCAGCGTATTGCATAGTTAAAAGGCTATTCAGTTCTAAATATAACTAATAAGTGACAAGAATAGCTGGTTGACTGTAATTCTGCAAAAAAGTGTATAATAAACTGTCTAGCTTGAAGAACACATTTCAAATAGTTCTTTGTGAAACATAAAACCCAAGACTTTAAGTATTTCAAGCATTTATCATATAATGAGAAGTTTTCTTTGAAGCTGAATGTACCATTGCAATTGTCCTTCATCAGAGACTTATCAACTTGGAGGTACTTGAGACCATTAGGAGAACAAAAGAAAGCATCTTAGCCATCAGGGAACAAGCCAACAACTTTGGTATGACATTAAAAATTATTTGTTTAGCAATAGTTATAACAAATCAAACATTCTGACATTGCAAAATAATGAAAACAAACAAAAATGCATTACAAATGCAACCAGTTGAATGGCAAAATGGGGGAGAGGGATGGGAGGTTTGGTAGCCACACAGTTGCTGTGTTAATTTGTATAACTTCCCTATCACCAAAACTCCATCACCAAGTCCTCACTTGTTAGGCACTTATAAATATATATTACATAAATGTATTATAAGCTTTGAATGAGATCAAATTCCATTTATTTAAACTGTTTACACACTAGTGTAAACAGTTTAAACAAATGGAATTTTTAGATCTAGTAGGTAAAAGTCTTCTTAGATTATGTTCACACTAGTGTAAACATTAATAGTTATTAGAACAATAATTTAATTTACATGCACAATAACATTATTAAGGAAAATTTGAATAGAGTCTGAATTAAATACTTATTTATATCTATTATTGCACTTGTCTTTAATTTCTAGGCACAGAGTTAACATATCTTTGACTTTTAGCTGCACTATTAAAATAAGGCATTTCACCAACATATTTATGAAGAGTCCTTAAATTGCACATTATTCTTACTTGCATAATGAAAGAATCAAATCTTGATTTCAGACACCTAAATAACAAGCATCTTTTCAGCAGAGAATACACTTCCTGTGACTGTGTCAGTGATAAAGGGAAAGACTTTAACAGATTTTCTGGTAATATTTTAACTAAATGAATACACTACAACTTTAAGTTTTTTATTCTTAGTACCTGGTAATTAAAGACAAAGTGGAAGTGTTAAAGTATGGAGAGGAAGAAGTTGGTTTTCTGCCATCAAACTCAAGATGTGCGTAATATAAGTTATAAGATACTGTGTGAAGTAGCGGATGTACTTACTGTTACAAAAGAATTAATGTACATAAACATCTGCTGTTTATACTGTGATCTGTGATCTTTGACTCTACTGTTCATATCATAACCCTTTCAGTTCCTGGCAGTCAGTTATTCACATCTACCTTCTCATTACATAACACATACAAAATAAGACCTTTGGTTGCAAGAAAATGAGAATTGATTAAACCAAGTGAACTTCTCAAGGTGATATGTAAAATTCTCTCAACTTAAATTGTTTTATGAAAAATATGGGCTTTAGTTGGGAGAATTTATCAATACAACTGCTTGGGGCTGAAAGGGTTAATGATTAAGGTCTCGTAACTGTAATGAATCCCAGGTTTTTATTTAAAATATGCAAAATACTTTTATCAAGTGCTTTCATTCAACAAGTCTTTGTTTCAGTAAGTTTTTATTTGAAATGTACTCAACAACACTTAATATTGGCTAATTATTGATACAGACTGAACTTTGTGTATTTAAATCAAATTGTTCTTCATGCCTTACTCAGCTTTAAGCTAATACTTATTCAATAGATATAATTATATAATCAACCTATAAATATATGTACACATTTCCGAGGAAACCAAAGTTATATGGTTTAGTATGCAGAGACTAATAGCAAGCAATAGCAGTTGGTCCATTGTTGAAACCACAACAGTGATCTTCAGCATGTCTATGCCTGAAAACAAAATTAAAGTTACTTTACTTTACTATTTTGTAACCATTTTTATGTCAACACTAAGATACAAATGGTTTTGCATTGCCATGCAGTGACAGGTTAATGTTTATGATATGATAAAATTAAAAGGCCATTGCTAAGAAGAACTTTATTTTACATATTTTTAGAAAAATACATTTGTGAAAGAAAGTGCAGTGTTTTGGATGTTGTTGATCATGAGAGACTAGAATGGGGGGTACAGTAGTTGCTTTTTCAAGGGTGGATACCTTGTCAAGGGGACCACTAATTGGGGCATACTTTGATTGGCAGATTTCAAAATTAAGGTGTTAAATGCTTAAAACATTGCTTAAAATAATAAAATGTATAAATGGTATAAAACGACTCAAAGTTTTACAAGAATTTGCAGGAAAAATAACATTTATAGAATTATTTATATAGCTTTTGTGATTACTTATGTGGTTCCTGAGAGGAATTAATGGGACAAACGGAAGGTTTGGACTTAATTATTTAAAATGATTTTGCTTATTTAAGATAATTTACCTGATGCAGAACGGTTGGTTACAAGAATTACAAGTAAAGGGGATAAGCTCTCTCTTGGGACATTGCTTCATTGAGCAACTATTTGATTTTTTAGGTTTCCTGATCACATACTCCTTGCAGCCACTCAGTAGATGCTTTTCAACCTAAAAAGTCCATTAGAGTTATCAAACAAAGTAACAACAATTATTTAACAGATGTAATTTAAATTATGTATTATATGTCACTTTAGCCAAAAGTAAATTGTATTTCAAAAAATTCTCAACTTAAAATAGTCTAAGTTGAATAAGTATTTTATGACAGTAAAACCCACAAGTAAGAACCTACATTTTGCGGGAAAGGACTAAACAAGTTCTTACATAAGTTGTGGTTAACATAAGTTTAGGCTATCTAGGTTCTTAATAGGTTCTAAATTTCTTGGAGAAATTATGTCATTGCTAAGGAGATTTTAGTGATCAGCATCGATATCCTTACATTTGCATACCTTATAATTGACATGTAGCAACTACTCATCCAGAGTGACCATACATTTGTTTATACCATTTCTCTTTAAGAAAATATTTCTAAATGCTTTTGAAAATAACAACCTTTCTCCAAATCTAAGGCTAAATAGGTTCTTATTTAAAGGGTTCTAAAATGCAAACTTTACTATTTACCCTAACAGGTTTTTAAACCTTAATTTCTTACTTGTGGGTTTTTATTGTATGTTTAAAAAGCATACAGACTACAATGAAATTATCGAAGAACTGCCTCACCTGCCAATTTTTTATTCTTCTTTAACATTCACTAAATGAAAACTGCTAGAACTTTTCATGTCATTCTATGATTTTCAGATTACTTAGCATAGCTCCTCTATTCAAAAGACTTTTCTCATGAGTTGTGCACAGTGATTTTATTATTGTCTTGCCTACATTCACATTTGCCTAGTTAGCTCTTGGTTTATAAAAGAACAGTTAACTCAAGGCGAGGCAAACTGGGCATGAAAACTGCTGCCTGTCATGAGAAAGATCTATTTGTAACACTTTTGCAGTTTCTGAATGTAAAAAGTCATTGCCTGTTTTCAATCAAAAACTTGGAAAAACATATTTGTCTCTTAGTTAAAATGAGGAACTCTTTTCTCTTGTAATTCTGAAGTTTCTGTTGGCTTAGTTAAAAATTTAATCTACATGAAGAGCAAATTGCTTATCAATGTCATACTATCAGTGAAACTTTGTTGGATGTTCTAAACTTTTATTATCTAAGTTCTCTACTGCAACTACTACTGTTATCATTATTATAATTTTATTACTATTATAATTACTTTCATCATTATCATTACTATTGTTATTGATCAATTGCTTTAAACTGAAACCACAAACTATAAACAATGTAAAGAGATTAATTGAGAGAGTTTTGGACCTACTGTAGTGGCATTAATCTAATCCTTTTACCTGTTCATTTACATCATCCTCTCTTGTCCATTTTACCATATTCCCACACACTGGGCAAATAGGAATTCTGACCTGGAAATTAAGTATCATTTTACAAAGCAGTTCAATCAACTCTGCTATTAGAGATTTCTTTAAAAAACTGTTAAGAGAGACAGCAAGTAAGTTATATGGCCTCAGTTAGTAAAATAAACTAAGGATGCAAACCTTATCTCTTTGGTATAAAAGGATTTAGGAATGTGGAGTTTCCTAAGTGTAAAGTGAGTCTTTTAGTCTTAACAAATTTGGGTAAAGGGCAAAATTATTCCCCACAGCAAAAGTTTTAAACTAACAACATTTAAGGTCATTCCTCTGTTTTGAACTGCGCAGCTCTTCTGCGCATTTTCATAATAAAAAAAATTATTTATATTTGCACAAAAATTTTACACTAATGGCTCATTTTTGCCAAAGGATACGTGTATTTGCTGACCAGAATCAATTCTATTTATTTGGACACAAATTGAAGTATACTTAACCACACTCACCCTTGGCCCCTCGATAAAAATACTGCTTTGATGCTAATTTTTTCACTATTTTGCTGAATATCTAAAAACTGAAATAGGGGACCCCCCTTTTTCTTTTTCAATTTTGTGACAAAATAACTTCTCCGAACTGGTGCAAAAATTTAAACAATATCTATGGACAGAAAGTACAGAATTTGGGTCATTAAAATCCTTCTGGTGGGTAATTTTTAGTTATTTTCAACTAGGAATGAGGTAATTTTAATGCTGAATAATCATGTTGATTAATGACATTAGTTGACAAAACTCCTTAAATGTGTAGCTTAGCTCAATGAAAGTTAAAAAAAAGTGATAGGAATATAAGTCACCCTAGTGTACATCAGTAATAGTTTGTTATTGGCAGCTGGACAAAAAATTGCGATAATGGCATTTTTAAACTAAATTGGCATAAAACAACCATATTTTGACACTCTGTAACTCCAAACAAAGTTGGTAACCCCCACTTTTTATTCCATATTTGGAGTCAACATATACAAAGGAACAAACTGTCAAAGTTTGAAAAAAACTATGTGCAAATTTTTTCAGGGGAATGACCTTAATTGATTTACCAAGTATTTCCTCATCTAACTCACTACTAAACCATGATCAGAACCAAATCAAGGTAAAGCATTGTAAAATGTTCTGTGATGAGCTATAACTATAATATATAGTACATGTAAACCACCAACAAAATATGCTTTAATTTAAAGTGATTTCTAAAATAACCATAAAATAAGTTAACAAATCTTATCTCGCAATAATAAAACTGATGAATCATCTTTTTAACTTGCAATCTGTTTCTAAAGCATCATTCCATAATTTAATTAATGACATGTAACTTATGTTACTGAAAAAACCTGAAAGCTTAAGTTTAAAACATTCTTAGTTAGTTTTAATACTAATGGTCTACTATGATCTTCAGACATGCCAAGTAGGTCATAAAGCATGTGAGTTTTAATGCTAAATTTTTGTATGCCTTGAGTCAGCAATTTTAATTTTTGTTAAAATAACTAATAAAAATTGCAGGTCAACTGCATAAAATCGGGGATCAAAACTTTCTTATACTAGTCTGTCTTAGCCCTTAAAGTGTATTACACACCAAATAGGTAAACATTATAACTGTGTCAAACATATCAAAACGAATTTCCGTCATTTATCATGAGACAGTAAAACTGCTTCAAATCGTTATTTATAAGCACAAACAAACACGTAATTTGTTCTTTTTATGCACGGCATTGAAACTCAAATATGAAGACAACCACTGCATGCTTAAATTCAGATGTTGCTATCTCAGCTGGATCGCTTTATATCACGAGCAGTCAATGGATCGAGAAACGAACTTACATCTTTTGAGTTAACTTCTGAGCATTGATGTCCAACGGGAGAACGGTGTTCAAGGCTGCAACACCAAACAGTTTTGAACAAACTTCAGTCAGACTTTCAACATCAAACGTAATTCAAGGGCACAGACAACTAAAACTTACCAAAAAATATCTTTGCAATGAACACAACGAAACGGAAGGAAATCGAGCTGCTTACACCATTCTACTGAACAGTGTTTGCCTATTGACAATAAATCAGCTTCCTCTGCCATCTTGCCTATCAAACGTACACTGATTAGTTCGAACCCGGGAACAGAGTTTATACCCTAATTTGTGCCAAGTCATCCCCATTCAGGATTTCGGACAGAAAGTGCAAGTCACTTCAGGTTCGAGAAAAACAGCCACACAGTCAGTCACAGACAAAAATAGTAACAATTTCATCCTGCAAAGAAAGCCGCTGGAAAAAGTCACCGTTGGCTCAAGGTAAACATATTCGTGCGCGGCTCAATGTGATGGTCACTGGGGGCTCCCCCAGATTTTTTCCATCTTTGACACAAGTACCTCACCACCCCAACGTAGGATAGAGATTTTTGTTTTACAATACGTTCAAAAAACTGTTTTCTTTTAATTATCCTAATAAAACAACAACTAACGAATATCACGCGTTCTTGAACACTTTTTGAAACCTTTTGTGTCTTGTTTTCGAAGAATGTTTTTTTCGTCCAGCTCGAGAGCTGTGGAAAGAGTTGAGTTCTTTTCTCCTCTTTGATTTCCAGAGCTTTCAGTATTGATGATACTGAGCAACAAAGAACAACAACTCGCATATATTAATAGTTTCATTAGCGATGATGCAAACCAAACACTGCGAAAAAGACAAAACACGACTGTACATGTTGAAGCAATGTTTCAGCAAAGAGTCATTTGAAATCAGAAAACTTGAAGATACTCCGCCAGGAAGACTAGACATTTCCGCTCTCTCTCTTTTTTTCTGGTACGAGAGAATCTACTCTTGTCTAGCATGAATCCCGGGGGGGGAACTTTGGGTTAAAAGGGTAGGGATGACCGTCGGAAAAGTCCCCCAAATACCCTAAAAAATAAAAAGGGATAAAAATTTTCTACCATTAAAAAATACTTCTCGGTTTTAAAATTACCCTAGAAAATACCAATTGAAAGCTGAAAATTTCCCCTGGGTAGCTAGCGGGTCGATGCTAAGTCCCCTCGTATTGTGCTAAACGTGATACGCAGTGAATAAAGGCACGCGCGTTGTAAAACGTTCGCCAAAGGACGTCTTTTAAAACTTCTCATCAGTACACACGTTTGCTAAAACACGAGACTACAAGCAGTCCAATAGCTTGTCGATTTTAAACCCTAAAAAATACCAGGCTCTTGGTTTAACACCGGATTTCTTTTTACAACCCCTAAAATGCCGGACTGGCAATTTTAACACCTAAAAAATACGACGGTCATAACTACCATCCCAATATAAGGAATACCCCCCCCCCGGGGGGGCATCAATCTTCAATTTCAGTGAGGTTTTGTTTGATAAATAACCAATTTGCTCATCAGTCCTTTGTTTTCTACTATTTTGCTGATTAGTTTCATAGGATCGACTGACTGCCTATAATCGTGACTCTAAAATCAAGCACCTTCCGGTTCCCTGTTCAGCTTTCCCGGCCTCAACTGTTTAGTGCGCGCGCTCATCAGAAAGCGGACATCGAATCCCCCTTACCATCCCCACCCACCGCCCAAAAAATGTAAAAAGTTATTAGCATTTCTATTTCCTGTTGTTGTGACATGAACTGGAACTATAAGAATGAACATGAAACAACAGATGAAACAAAATCATCTACAATATAGGAGGTGCGTAATCTTGTTTGTTTTTTTTTTCATTAGTTGTTATCCTAGCCAGATTTGTTCATATACTACTAGTGTACGTAGTGCTAGGTACTCTCTACGTGTTTAAAAATTTACAGCAATTTTGGTAAACAATGTTTATTACCATTACACTGCCACTATTAATAAATGATGAAGAAACTGTATTTTTATAAATATCTTAATACTGTCCGGGAAAACAGTACAGACCGAGTGTTATCGAGGTCTTTGCGAAAGACCGAGCTAGGGCAAATATTTTCCCGGACAGACCGAGCAAACGAGGTTATCAAGATGTTTATTACATCACAGGCTTCAGTCTTATATCACTAAAACAGAACAAACGACTATCGCTGCGCGCTCGCGTTAACGAGAAATCGGTTCAATAACTCCCCGGTCTTGTATGGGAAGATATTGGACCGATTTTCGGCCAATCGGCGCGCAGGATTTGGTTATCGGCCCTAGGAGTTTGACTTGCATTGTAATAAAACCGCGTTATAGCCTTTTCTCTTTTACTGTGTTTGTGTGATATTCTTGAGTAAATATATGCTGACTGATCCGCCCCATCCGTAGCGGCCCATTGAGGAGGGTTTGCATTTTGCAATGCGGCTACCCCGATTAGCTAGGCTATTTGCGGATCAGTCTGCAACTGAAATCGTAAACATAATATTGGTTTTAAAACAAAGTTGAAGTTGTTGTTGTAGTAAAGCCATGTTAAATTCGGTGTGAATCTGAACAGACGAAATGACGATGCAGAGCCACAACGGGAGGACATGTGCCGTGCACTTTTAAAATTGTGTAGCGTCTAATATGGTTTAGCCACAGGCGACCCAGTCATTACAATACTTTGACTGATACTGATAATTGCAGGGGAATTTGCATTTCAGTAAAATGGGGTAAATTGAAAGTTTTTAAGATTTTTTTATCATTTCGCTAGAAATTTCAGGAAACTGAGAGACTGTTAGTCTTGTTTAGTTTCCAAGAATGAAAAACGTTTATAAAACTATAACGTTTTTAAAAAATTCAAACCATCTTATTTGCTTGTATAATTCCATTTTTCTGCGCATTTTAAAACAAATTTTGTAAATAGTTATTACTGTATGTGTATAGAACGGAATTAAACGTTTGTTAATGACATAGAGACACGGAACAAACATAAAAGAGAAGTGTCAAACTCGTTTCGGTTTTTCTTCATCCACTGCATGCAGCTGCCTCGCGCGCGCTTATGGAGTTGTTGACAGTTGCTAAGAGACCGGTTGCTAAGTTGGGCGCGAGCTACATATAAGGTCTTTTACGTCATTAGAACATTAAAAAAATGGCGGCTTCGAATGTTGAGACGTCTTGAGCTGTTTCAAAATGTAGTTACCTTGTGAACGCTCGACCAACTTTAAAACTTTTTTTTTTCCTCCTTAATGTAGAAATGGCTGTGGTCGGTTTGAAAGTAGTTCTTGGAGAATATTACAATGCCGGAATCACGGCCTGCTGGGGAAGAAATACCAAATTAATTTCGTCTGTGTGATTACAGTCGTATCAATTTGCCGGCAGACGACGGAAGATTTCTTATTCATTTAAAGCGGGTGAGTTTTACATAACGAAAGAGTTCAATCATGAGATATTTAGCATGAAATGTGATGCACTAAGTTTTTTCTCTTTTTTGCCGTTTGTTAAACCAGTTTGACAGAGACTGTATATAGTTTCTACCAGTTACCATAGCAGTTGAAAAAAAAACCGATATTGTTCTTCTACTAACAATCAAACTAATTCTTCAAACTTCATGAGGCATGTGATATTATCACCGTTTATTTTTCCTATCTTGTGTTGAGCAATTTCAACCTCGAGAATGATCGAAAGTTTTACCAAAACAAATTAATCGATTTGGTTTTGCGCTGTTTGTTAACGGCGACTTTGAGTTTGACATAACACTATATCGTGTCACTGTGAAAATAATACAATTAGCATCAAATACGTTTGACTAAAAACAGCCAAACAGTTGAACTTCGCCTAGCCTACCTAAATTGTAAATTGCTTCTAACCTCCGGTAAATTCTCTTACTTTCAAGTTCAACGCACAAATATAATTGATTTAAGACCTCAATGGTTAATCACTACTCCATAGTAAATTGAAGGTCGTAAAATCTCTTTAGTTGTGGATGGTCATCACAGTTGGATTTTAATGCAATATTTTACATGACTTTTTATGAATATACTTGTGAGAAAATTTTCGAAAAGTATTTTTTTAACTGTCGTACTCGTATTACTGTTTTCCAATTTAAATGTACAATATTCTCATGCAGAAACATTATGTTTAAAGTTGATTTGCATTGCTTAGAAGCTCACAAAAGATTTTGTCTAACAGTACTGTAGATAAAAATATGGCATACTATTTCACAGCAACTATTTAATTTTTGTTAATCGCAGCTCCCCAAAAATGGCAGAAGCAGTCAAAGTAATCGTGCGATGCCGACCCATGAACCAAAGGGAGAATGATCTAAAATGTGAAGCTGTTGTAGAGATGGATTCAAGCATTGGTCAGTGCTACCTTCACAAGCCAAAAGATAGGTCACAACCACCAAAAACTTTTACATTTGATGGCGCCTATTACATAGACTCTACAACTGAGACTATTTACAATGACATAGCTTTTCCGCTTGTTGAAGGTGTGCTGGAAGGCTATAATGGGACAGTGTTTGCTTATGGGCAGACAGGCTGTGGAAAATCATTTAGTATGATGGGTATTACAGACCCACCTACTCAGCGTGGCATTATCCCACGCGCATTTGAACACATTTTTGAAACCATTCAAGTGTCTGAGAATAGTAAGTTTCTTGTTCATGCTTCCTATCTGGAAATCTACAATGAAGAAATAAGAGACCTACTTGGTAAAGATCACAAAGCCAAGCTGGAACTGAAAGAACACCCAGATCGCGGGATTTACGTGAAAGATTTATCAAAGTTACCAGTGAACAATGTTGTTGAATGTTCAAAGGTTATGGACCTAGGAGGCAAAAATCGATCAGTTGGTTCAACATTGATGAATGCCGACTCATCTCGTTCACACTCCATATTTACCATCAATCTAGAAATTCTTGAATCAGGTTCTGATGGTGAAGAGCATATTAGAGCAGGGAAGCTCAACCTGGTTGATTTAGCTGGAAGTGAAAGGCAGGCTAAAACTGGAGCTACGGGTGATCGGCTAAAGGAAGCAACCAAAATCAATTTGTCTTTGTCAGCACTTGGAAACGTTATCTCAGCTTTGGTTGATGGGAAATCCAAACATATTCCTTATCGTGACTCAAAATTGACTCGTCTATTGCAGGTTTGTGACCTGTTTAAATTCGGTTAGTATACATAATTGTAAACTAGGTTGTTTATTTAAAACCAAATTATAGACACAACAATTCAGCATGGTATAGTAACTTAATACTACTGAAATTTCTAGAAAATTCCTGGAATTTTATAGTTTTCTTTCAGGGCTTTAGAAAGTCCAAGAAAACAGTATTAGTTTTCCTGTACTACTTTTGTGATGAAAAAATAAAGAGAAATATAAATTTAAACAAATGAAGAAACTTTGCAAAAATTTTATGTTAATAAAATATTGAGTGAAAAAATTAAGTTTTTATATTAAAGCCAATCCTGTACCTTTTTTTGTCGTATGATTTTATAATTTTCTCAAGAACAAAACTGAAGTTAACACAAATCACAAACAGACATGACAACTTTTCATTGAAGGTTCGGTAATATGGACAACAAAATCCTCCAACTTGTCTCACAACATTTCTGTGCAAAACAGGTGGAAAAGTGATGCTTCGTATTTTTCCACCTGCATACATTTTTTTCTTACAGCAAAATTAAGCTGTTGTATGTTCAGTGAATCTTGACTTATGGTTGGTGTGTTGATTACATCTTGCTGTGAGGCAAGTTGATCCATGGTAGTAAAGTGATGGTGGTTTTACATAGTGATGTTAATGATCAAAATGATGATGATAATATTTATTGTGTTGACAATGATCAAAGTGATGAGGAAATTGTATGTCTTGATGATAATGATTAAAACAAAAATGTACATGTACATTTGGTGATGATAATATATTGTGATTACAGTGATGGTGATTTTACAAAAAATGTAATTATAATGATCAAAGTGATTGTGATTTTATATGATGATGATGATATATAATACTTTGTGATTATAACTATCAAAAGTGATGATATTAAAATTTTGTGATTGTAATGATCAAAGTGGTGATGACACTGCATGTGGTTATGATGAGCAAAATGAATCATTTTTATGCATATTTGGTGATGATGATTATCAAAGTTACAATGATAATGTAATGATGACAATGACCAAAGTGATGGTGTTTTACATAATGATGACAATAGTTACAGTGATAGTGGTTTTATATGGCGGTGATGACGGTTTAAGTGGTGGTGGCATTGTATAATGATGGTTTTATCATTTCACCTATCATCATTGCCATACAGTTTTGAAACATGTGGCATATATATAGTGGTTCAAATTTTAGTGGTATTGATAGTAACTTTATGGTGACGAATGATTAAAGTGATGATGATGGCAAAACAGAATGCAGCTGTTCAGGTAGATTTTATGAATGAAGTTCTGAATTTGTTTCATGCTGATGTCCATATTAAATTGTGATTATGGCAATGGTAATTTCTTTGTGGATCCAAATTTTGGTTTATGATATAAAGCCTGACAATGGTGACAGTCATAGCTTAAAAACAATAAAAAAGATCAAAAGTGGTTGCATTCTAAATATGACAAGATTTGATTAACCTATCTTTTTATACTTATTAGATTGGCAAAGATGAATCAGTGTTTACCATAAATATAACTGTTTCATGTTTTATGGTTTTTGTGGCTCTACTAATCGAGCAGAGCCACTTTGCCAGCGCAAATGATGTAAATAAACTAACTAACTTAGTAACCATCCACACATTGTCCAAACAACCAAGGACATACTGCAAGTAGACTAGATTAGTCAGTTCAGTGCTTGCTTGTGATTGGCTCAGGCAAGGATCAGGCATTCCAGTTCCTGATTTTGCAGTGCCACAAGTAGTCCTCTGCTACTCATTTTTTGGTAATGATTTAATTAAACTGGTTATTGGGATGGTTGTTGTGTACACCACAGAAATCTGCAGAGTAGGGTAATAATATGTTTTTCTCAAATCATGCACTAACCAAGAATAAATTTTTCTGTATTCTAGGATTCTCTTGGTGGCAACACTAAGACTCTCATGGTTGCATGCCTGAGTCCTGCTGATAACAACTATGATGAGACTCTCAGCACTTTGCGTTATGCAAACCGGGCAAAGAACATCAAAAATAAGCCTCATATCAATGAAGATCCTAAAGATGCTCTGCTCAGACAATATCAACAAGAAATTGAGAATCTTAAGAAAATGTTGCTTGGACAAATCAAAGTACCAGCTGATCTGTTAGGTAAGTACCACAAGCAGACTTTTTGTGTGTGCTTAAAAAAGTTTATAAAGTATTGAAGTCAAAGCGTACCTACTGTGATTGAGTTTAGCTTTGGTCCTGAGATCATCATAGTGGTTGCCAAACTTGTTGAAGGCAATATGATAAAAATATTGAGCTACCATCCTCCTCCTCCTTTTTACAATGATTGCATTATATTTGCCTTAATAAAGTGTTTATTCATCCATCAATCCATCTGTCCACCCATCTAGCCATTTTGTGTGTAAATATAGTTTAAACAAAAGTAAATTTACAGTTTGCTTAATCAAAAGCTTTTTCTGTTTTTTTTTCCAGGTGGTGAAAACTCAGCTGTTGTCCCAGAACCTGCTGCATCGCAGCCAGTTCACCAAGACTACTCTGCTATGGTTGCCAAGGAGACTGAACAAGTGAAACAGGACTATGAGGCAAAGTTAGCCGAGATGAAGGCTATGTACGAGGCAGAGCAGATGTCAAGACAGAAACTAAAGGCAGAAATGGCTGCACTGAAAGAAGACTATGATAACAAAGTGCATGCAATAGAGGAACATTATCATAGGGAAGATGACAATGCAGCAGCTAGTGCTGCTGTTCAAAATCAGAGTGTAATCTCCACTGCCCTAGATCAGAGTGTAATCTCCACTGCCCTAGATCAGAGTGTAGTCTCCACTGCCCTAGATCAGAGTGTAGTCTCCACTGCCCTAGATCAGAGTGTGGTCTCTGCAGCCCAGCCTCAAGGTAGAGTCTCAGCTGTCCAAGTGCAGAGTGTGGGCTCTACTGCTCAGGATCGGGGTGTGGCTTCTGTTTTTCAGGATCCAGAAGTGTTGTCTGGTATCCCAGCCCAGGGGGCTGGCTCAGCTGTCGACCATCAAGGCGTGGCATTATCTAACCAAGATCAGGCTGTGGCTTCTGCTGTCCAAAATCACAGTGTTGCCTCTGTGACGCCAACGAGTGATAGCACAATAAGTATGATAAACACAACAAGTACTGAGGTATGTTGGGGCTCACCAAGGTTTGATGTATAATGATATATGTATCAACTGAGTGACTAAAGCTATCCTGCAAAGATTTTTTGTTAATTCTCTAACATACCTTCTTGTCCAGTCTAAATAGCCAGAGGTGTAAGATACTACTGCAGTCAGGTAATTAGCAAGATCTGAGACTCCTTTGTTAAATCTTGCTCAACACTAACCTCAACCAGGGGTTAAACTTTTCTTTCATAACTCTGCCTAAGAATTATATTATATTCCTGTCAGAGCTTGTAATACATATTAGTTTTTATTCTTTTTGTGTTATTATTATTATCATTGTTATTTTTATTATTATTATCATTATTATTGTTATTGTCATTGTTGTTTACATAAATAATATTATTTTTATAGTTAGTATTATTATTAAATGGCTTAATATTCGTGTTTTTTCAAGGTTAAACCGTTGTTTCACTAATAAGTATCTGTTATTAAAATTTTCAGGTTATTCGCCGCAAGTCAAGTGACTTTGGAGAGTTAGACGCAAATACCATGCTGAATCGGGTCACTGGACCACTAACGCATGCGCAGGCAACGAGAACTGCGGCTGTGTCGGAGGGCTCGTCTCTTATTCAAAAGGCACAGCAAGCTGCTGTGAAAGGTGTGCAGGGCTTGAACATGAAAGCATCGTCTCTGCAAGGAATGCCGGACACACTGGTTGCTCAGGCCGCAAACATCACTCAAGAGGTGCAGCAGGAAGCGATGAGAAGGTTGGCAGCCTTGCGGGAGAAAATGGTGGGAGGAGAAAAGAAGAACGACCAGAAGTTAAAGGAAAAGCATAAAGAGAGAAAGGCACACGCCTTGAACAAGAGACTGAGGCTGTTGCGTGCGGTGAAGAAAATGGACGATGATGGAATCATGGTCAAGGTTTATGACTCAATGCAAGATGAAATAAGAGACAAGAACACCAGGATTGATAAACTAGATGCAGAACTGAAATCGGCTCAGAGTGATATCGATGACCTACAAACAGAGTTCGAGAGAGACCGTAGTGATTACTTGGACACGATTCGTAAACAGGAGCAAATGATCAAGCTTCAACAGCAGCTGTTAGATAAAATACAACCGTGCATCCGCCGAGACTGTAACTACTACAACCTGGACAAGATCAGGGGGGAGAGCACGTGGGACGAGGATGCTGGGAAATGGAACATTCCTGAACTCGTAGTGACCAAGACGACTTTGCCTACCCCGGGAATCATGCCAGGGGGAAATGTCCGGTCCGGAGGCAGGAAATCTCCCATCAACCGCTCTCAAATCAATAATCAGGGACAAGTGGTGAATGGGTACCCGGCCTACCAAGACGAGCCAGAAGAAGACAAATTCCGCCATCATCTTAACAAAAGCTCGAATGTAGACTATGCTACGAGTTATTTCAAGCCAAAGCGAGCAGAAAGACTCTTAGCAGAGACGTCAAAGTATGACAGGCAGCACGAACGGGCATCTTCACCAGTGATGGCTAGTTCCAGGCCATCAGGTTTTTACCCAACTAACGGGCAACACAGCTCCTTTGGGCCAGGCCTAGGTGGCCAATATGGCGTTAGCTCTAGTAGTTCGTATATTGGCGGCGCTCCCCCGTCCCTAGGAGAGCCCTTGGGGCTGCAACAAGGTGGGCGGCCTGTGCGACTTGAGTCCCTCAACGTAACGAATGAGAAAGGAAGCCGAAAGAAAAAGAAAAACAGGCAAATAAACTTCGAACACTTCGGCTCATGACAAATGGTAAGCATCGAGAGAAGAGACTATCGGTGCCAGGCGGCCTCAATGGCGAACGACAATTGTAAATAAGACATTCAATTATCAGGATTTTTTTATTTCGTTTTACAACGGACCAATGCAACAGTCTTTCCATGGACAAAACTCAGTTGAAAGTTTGTATAGTTCACAAATGACAGCGTTCATATAGTTCACATGGGGCCATAAGTGTAGGGAAAAACGACAGCAAATACTCTCAAATGAGCGCGAACTGGTACAACCTATCCGGTTTGTGGAACCAAGAGAGAGAGAGAGAAAGAGAATTGCACAAATAAATTCGGAGCCCTTTTGTTCATTATGATTGTTGCTCTCAAATGTTTTGAGCGACAAAAACCAAATTAAACGCGCGCAATCCGGGACGAGCTGCATACGGCACGCCATTAAAGGTGCACCGTCATGTTTCATTTTAAAAATATACTTCTTTATTTAAAGCTGCTCTTCGTTCTGCTTCCCTTTGGCTCAACAAAGAGAGAAATTCGCGTTATGATAAGAAATTAATGCAAAGTCGTTTTCGAAATTTAATGGGTAAAATATGTTTTTTTTTCGTCAACGCGGGGCGGGAAATAACCGGCAACCGAGCATGGCCCCAATTACGGGTTCCAGTAAAAGGAAAATGTTGAAACTGTAAATTTCGTAGAGAGTGAAAAACATGTATAGAAACATTCAGCTTGCATTGCGTGTAAGATTTAGAAGTTAAATTTGGTGTTCTTTAACTCTTTCTAGTTTTTCCTCTTGTGTAAAATTGGGCTATGCGTCTATAATTGTGATTTTTTAGCACACTGCCACAGGGGCTCACGAAGAACTGAAAAGACGGCAGTGTTGCGACAACTTAAGAAGACGGCTGCGTATTCCCAGCTAGAATACTATGTGTTAAAGTCGAACTTGTGTAAAAGCAAATAACAAGTTACTAGAACAATAAACAGGACTACATTTTCGCATATAATATAACTGAACAAAATCCGACCTGGCATCTGCATGGCATCCATAACTGTTTCGCACATAAGAAACTGCTTGTTTTAAGTTATGAACCTCAAAACTGTAAATAAATATACATCATGCGGCGAATTGAATTAGTCATGTTACAGTGAAACTGTGATTTTATGTTAATTTCTTTTAACGTATTCTAATACTTACAGAAACAAATTTTAAGCTTTCGATTTTATTGGCCGCACTGAGGCCTTTCTACCTACGCGGTTCTCCTCAGTGTAGTAAATGCTGGCATTGTTTCACACTTCTGAATGTTCCAAGGGCGAGGATAGACGCCACAAATATTGAAGTGCCCCTTTTATATAAGATGTAACGATCGAGCCTGCTTCCAAGTTAATTGTGGCCTGGCCTTTAGGCCGGCACGAGTTTTAAAAGTCATGATCCTTTCGTGACTCGTGGCAAGTCACGTGGTTTGTCACTGAGTAGTTTTTTACGGTGGCCCCTTATATATAGTCTTGACGATCTACAACTTCGTTCCCAGGGACCTTTCCAACGGGGGGGGGGGGCTTGGAACTAGGTTAGTCGTTCTCCCGCTATAAAAGGTAGTGAGTTGATTCCAATAAATAACGTCGCAGTCCCCAGGTCGTGTCTACGTCATCAATACGTTTACGGATCTTTGCTAGATTTTATGATTTTGGTGCATTTCTGGCAAATTCAACCCACACAAGTATTGATCCCACCAACCGCTCAAGTTTGAAGTGAAAACGTTGAATTCCTGTGGAGTTATAATTGTTTAAAAATCGAAAACAAAACATCCTTTCAGTATAGTTTTCATGGCAACAATGTCGTATATCATGAAAAGAGTCATACACTGTGTTGTTCTTGGCTAAAATCCCAATAACCTTGACGTTATGCCTTTTCACTTTATACTGTTGTTATTAAAAGAAAAAGGGTGCATCAGTATTATATTATCGCTAGCTGCTACCACAGGTGAAGAGACTGCTGCCGAGGTGTGAACCTGTCATTAACGAGAGTATATATTTCACACGGAAATAAGATGTATAGTTAGTTTGTCTATAAATGTGAACTCGTTGACGAGGATTTCTTTCTCACTTTTAAAACCTCCAAGCTGCAATAACTTTAATATCTAACTCTTGATTGTAGGTTTTTGAGCTTTTCCAAATACGATATCAGTCCTTTCTAGAAGTAAAGGGCTCGAATACATATTTATTTGTCGCCAAATGACTGAACTATGAGAAAGGCACACTGCAGCAATAATTTGGCGTGGGAGGGGTGATCAGGAGTAACGAGGCTGGAAAACAAACGGATTCCACGAACAACCATCGTGTTGCTGTGCATGGAAAATATTTTTTTGACAAGGAAAATGCCCAAGGGCTAAAAACAACCCGATTTCATTGTTCACACATGTGATAAGTTAATATTGATCCAATATTGATTGAGTCACGCAGTTTTTTGGTATTGCCGAATAAAGACATATCAATAGCAAGGAGCAAAGGTTTTTTTAAAAAGATTTTTTAAAGGATTTTTTGAAAGGTAAGGGTTTTTTAAAAGGTTTCTTAAAAGGTTTTTAGAAAGGTGTTTTAAAAGGTTTTTAAAAAAGGCTTTTTAAAAGGGTTTTTAAAAGGTTTTTAAAAGGTCCTTTATACAGTTTTTATTCGAGTGCGATCCGAGTTTTTACCTTGACTGAAACTCAAAATCCTAAAAGGGCTATTATATGGTGCTGCTTGACAGCTTGCTTCAGTTTACACCAAAATGTCTTGAAAATTTTTCTTTTTGGTGCTGCACATACTCATACCAGTAGGTAGTATGAGAAGTAATGTCCCCAAACTCTAGGGACCTTACACAATGAGGATGGCTACATCCACAAAGACAGCCTCCAAAATACACCCTTCTGGTTTGCCCTTTTTGACCAGGTCTGACTCATTTGTCTTCTCTTTGTTCTAGTGACGCTTTGTGAATAGAAAAAGATTAAAGCTTCCTGCATAAAAAAATTGAGAAAAGTTTCTGTTGGTCATTCCTGTAGTTGTATAAGAACTCCAAAGTTAAGTTATTTCTAATGTTTATGAAGGGATGGTTGGCCAGTGTGAGCAAGCTGAAAGTATGATTACTAACTAGTAAATTATTATTGAACTTTTTTATTATTGAACTGTAAAAAATGTTCAGTGCATGCATGAGATGTGTAATAAAATTGATTGCTCTGATGAGGGGGTAGTGCTCTTGAAAACTAAAAGTAGGACTGGTTCAGCTTTTTAAGCTGATCAAAATTTAAAGAGCTTGAGTATGTAGAGTTGCATTTCAAGTGGAAGTAACCCTATCAGTTACTTAGATTTGTTTTTCTTTTCTAGGGTTACTTGTAGAGAGGATTACTTTGTTGAAGAGCTTCTGTATGCTCCTGAAGAAGAACTAGAAAACATCCAGGAGTTAAATCTTATTATCTTTACACTGAGCAAGACTTGTAACAATAATGGATTGAAAACAGAAGACAATGTTGTGTTAAAGAATTGTACTCAAGACAATGATCATGAGAGCCAAAATAAAACAAAAAATGGAACTTTTAGCAGTGGGTCTGCGTTAGAACGAGTGGAAGAAAAATCAACTTGTGACCATACTAGCTCTAAAGCTCATATTTTAAACAATGGTCTTGAGCTTGGTTCAGGACTTTCTGAAAATGAAAGCAAAAACTCAAAAAATTTGCAAAATTTAAATACTGAACAAAAAGAAGAAGTGTTGGCAGAAATTATACATAATGGAGAAAATGAGGGCTCAGTCACAGTTACTTTGCCTGTAGTGAAAAAGTTACTTTCAAGTGGAAGTCCTTTTATTTTGGACATTGACATGGATTATTTTTCAACCAAGAACCCATTCAAAGATTTGTTTACTGAGGTGATACATAACTCTTAATTCATATAATTGTTCAATGGAATATTGATTGACCAATTTTGATATTTTAAAATTTTTTCTTGGATATGAGGCTCAGGGGAATAAACAAAAGAAATAACTTATTCATTTTTTAATGCCAGTGCAATTTCTTTTGTTTTATTCCCCAGAACCTCGTATCCAAGTAAGAATTTTAAGATATCGAAATTGGTCTATTGCCTTGTGAGAAAATTGGTCTTCAAAGCACAGAAAAAGAGGTTTTTCTACATAAGACTTTCAGTGGTTTTAAGTTCTTTGATAAAGAGGAATGATAAGCAGGGAATATTCTTACATTTTATCTCCAGAACTTTTGAGTTTTTTTGTTCTCCAATATTTTAGGCTGAATTTGATTGCCTGTGCAAGTTATACCGGTTTGATACAGTCTCTCCAGGAATGGAGGTAAGTTATCACAGCAGTCTCAAAGATGTTTATCCCAATTCTTATAGTTTTTAAAGTGTATATATCACTATCAAGGAACTTGGTCTGTTAGAAAGAGATTTTGAAAAAGAAGAAAAATATTGTTTGT
>JAOBAT010055103.1:0-21940 GCA_026413305.1 Hydrozoanthus tunicans
CTACCTCTCCCCCTTGCAGATTGATGTCGTGCGTAACTAGTTCTAATCCTTTTTACCCCAAAAGTTCAAAAACTTAAGCCAAACTTCATATCTAGTTTTCTGTTACGCGCTTCTGCAAAAACATAGCATTTCCTAGGATTCGTCAAATTAAAACACAAGTAAAAAATTGGCGAAGTTTTTGCAAGGTTTTGGCAAACTGTGTCGAACCTGTTGGATTTTAAAGTATATATGGGGATCGTCGAACTTAGTCTGTTGGAAATTTTTAGTTGAGGAAGAAAAATGTCGTTTTCTTCGTTAATTAGCTTATTTGGTTGCTGTGATGTTACGGTTTTTCAAACATGCAAACTACCAAAGTTGTGCAGTTGTAGTTTGGAAAGCCCGCACCCAATGGAATAAAATACAAAAAAAAATAAAGTTCAATAATCCTGAAACTTTGCAAAACTGTTTAATTAAAACACAAACACGTACTACAGAGATGACAGTTGCTTTGTAATCCATCCCATTGGATTGAATAGATGGCTCGTGAGATCAAATTTACGTCCCTTTAAGTACGTAAAAAAGGATTATCTATTAGATCGTTGTTTGAATAAAAAGTTTACCTTTACAGGTCTCAAATGGCAGATGAGCAAAACTTTCATTAACAGTAGAAACAGGTCACTCAATTCTGAGTTCCAAATAAAGTAGCATTGTCTTTCGATATTTAGAAACGACCATGGGAAGAGAAAAATGGCAGTTTGTTTGTGCAAGTTCACTCAACTTCTTAACTTTTCGAAAATTCAACTTTCAGAGACAGACTTTCAGGGAGGGACTAATATTAATAACACCTTTTTAGAATGTTTGTTGCTCGAATGTTTTTTTAGAGAATTCTTAAGTGTTGTTTAACTTACGTGAGCAGTTCCCTCGTCGGTGCCAATGACTCTGTCTTGGGACAAGTTACTGAACTGGACATAATGGTCATCCGGGAACTGCTGTCTGTGGTTGGATGTGAATCGGGATAGAGGACGTTACGATATGCTTTTAACACTTCAACTTCCTGCTTACCATTACTATTTTCGAAAATGAATTCAGCGCCTTTGCCGTTTCATAACAACCTTTACAACTAATAACAGCCCACAATCATATTTATCATCATCATCACTATTACCATTTGTGTCATTAGCATCACAATCACTGTTATTATCACCATCAATGTTGCTGTTGACGTTACCATCATCAAAATTATCACGATTACCATAGTCATTGCAATCACCATCACTATTACCATCAACATCACCAGTAATTGCCATCAACATCACAAGTCATTACCATCAACATCATCAATCATTACCATCAACACCACCAGTCATTGTAAACCATCAACATCACCACTCATTACCATGAACATCATTAGTCATTACCATCAACATCACCAGTCATTACCATCAACAGTGCCAGTCATTGCCACCAACAATGCCAGTCATTACCATCAACAATGCCATTTACTAACATCAACATCACCAGTCTTTACCATCAACATAACCAGTCATTACCATCAACAATGCCAGTCATTACCACCAACAATGCCAGTCATTGCCATCAACATCACCAGTCATTACCATCAACAATGCCAGTTATTACCATCAATCAACGTTGTTGTTGCCATTATCATCACCACAGTTATCATCATTACAATCTTTACCACTACCATAGTCACTGCCTTCACCATCACTTCTTCCATCAACATTAACATCACTTTTCTTATCACCATATACTATTATCATTACTATCACCATCACCCTTTTACAATTACCGTCTTTACCACTACTCAAATTCACTATCGCCACCATCACCACTGTCATCATCATCATCATCATCATCACTCCCATCGCCGTAATCATTAGCACAAAAATTTGATTATTACTACAGAAGAAGAGGATAATGCTAAACTACAGCACACCCAAAACTGAAAAACTTAACACAACTTACTGCATTTCGAAAATGTCACCAGTCGTCCATAGGGCGGACATTGGAACACCAAAAGGGGAAGACGTCAAAATTAGTTCGCCGTCCTGTAAAAAAGCACTTTCAATTTTTTTTGTTTCGGATGCGTTTTAGCCGTATATTTAGACGTTCTTCGTAGATTTGGGAATAATTGAGCATGTTTAAACTTTAAATTTTCTAAGGCATTAAAAAGTTCGGCGGTGTTCTCATGATACTAGATCAAGATTTATTCGGGAACGAAATTTCAATCCGGTGCGAGAATCAGGATGAGTTCATACCGGATCAAGTCATTCCAGTATGAAAACTTTTGAAGTTCCAAGTAAGCTATTGCAGCAATTTATTTTAAACCGGGTACCATGCAAATACCGCCTTTCCTAGCCAACCAATGTTTTTTCGACTGTCGATATAGTCCATCTGCGTAGTAGTGATCAACTCGTGTGAGTCGCGAGCGTATATATAGTCGCCTTTGATTGGCTCATTTCATACATGCTTCTAATAACTCTTTGTGATTGGTTGAACTCTCATACAACACCCAGTATAATTTTATCATGCCATTTCCGCTAATGCAGGAGGTGCAGAATGTCTAAAGGGAAAGCTATACAACGTATCTTCAGAAAAACAAATTACCAGAAAAAATTGAGCATCCACCCTTCCAGAAAAATTTTAAACACTTTAATTAAAAAAAAAAAAAATTCAGACCCTAAATTTTTGGACATTTGAATTTCGAACAAAAAACTATTGTCCACAAATTTCGGACAAACGACAAGCCTAAATATACTTTAAAAAGTTGTTAGAATTTATCTATAACACTCAACTGGCTTAAAAGCAACACTAACGAATTCGAGAGTACTATTGCTCATTCTGCTATTTTTGTCACTAAAGCGCTGTTTTAATAAGTGTGCTTTCTCACTCTAACTCTAGGTTTGATCAAACGTTCGCAACTGAAGATGTTCAGTACTTTTATGAAAATAGAGACCTAGAGTGGTAGACTGTGCTTTCTAAAAATCGCCAATACCAAATCTTTCGATGTTAATTCAATAATTAAAGTTATAATAATCATTATTGTTTGATCATTTTCGGACATTTTAATGTTCGGAAAATGATTTTTCGGATGATTAAGTTTCGGACCTTTCTTGTCCGAAAATTTACTCGCCCGAGTATTTTCGTAATTAAAGTAAGCATTTACCTTATTATAGGAAATTAACAATGCACGTTGACAACGCGATGAAAATCAACGTTTCACTTAATTAACGCGAATTTTACAAAAATTAGGTTTACGTGCTTTAAACTAACGCGAATTTTTACGACAAGCTTTATTTACTTCGATTTCTTCAAACCTGTGATTTACATGTCTGCACTAACCAATCTCAACATACATATGTCCCATGGAAAAAAAGAAAGCGTTTACAGTTGTTAACTTTTAGGATTGCTCAAATGGATCTAATGGGGAAACTCTGCCTAGTATTATGGATTGTTTTAATGCCTCAGTGATCCCCGCGCCTTTCATAAAGCAAAAAAGGTAACAAATACGACCGGTTTGCAGTTGCTGGCCAAACAATTCTGCCAGGAACCTTATGTGCCGTCACGGTTTGGCATATTCCCATAGAACTGAGACGATATATCTGCTTTTCATTGAAGAGGAGAGCCGAGGTGATGGGCGAGGTGAAATCAATAAAATACAAACTGTCTCCATTGATTCAGGGCGGCTTAGAAATCCCAGTAGAAGTAACCGTGAATTGGGACGACTAACGATCATTGGAAATTTTAAAAAAGAGAACGGAAGAAGTGAGCTACCCACTTAAAGAGACAGAGGAATATCAAGACCAGTCAAAAGACATTTTGAAGTTGATTTTGCCAAGCGAAGATATCTTGTCCGATAGTGACTCTCTGGAGCCTATAGAGGAGTTATGAGATTTTGATTTTTCTATAACGAAAAAAAGATGTTTTAAATTGACAATGTTGTTAAAAAACGTGCATAAAATTTACATCAATATTTAGTAAGATACAAAATCGCGTTAATAAAGTGCATTGTTAATTTCCTATAATAAGGTAGGCTTTTACTAAAGAATAAAGGCAAGTGAACACAGTGTATAGTAAACAACATTTGCGGCCGGTACCTTGGACGGTTGACACATTGAGATTGCTGTATGATTGCACGTGTACGATACTTCTTCCTACATAAACAGAGAAAAAAGGCGTTTTTAGGGGCTTGTGGTTACTGCAAGTATTCGTGGAAGGTGAAGAACTTACAATAAATTAACACCAAAGAAAACCGTGTGAATCTAGTTTAAAATGTTTAATTTGTGCATTTTATCAATTTTAGTTTAAGCCAGAATCAAAAGCTAGTTTTTGGAAGCCTGTACCACTGCTGGCATTTAGTTCCTGAATGTTTTGATATTAGTAGAAGATCATAGTTAAAGGGTGAAAGGAAGTTTATCAGCTGCCGGGGGATTGATTGATTCCAATGTTCCTAAAATTTGGGGGAATCCCGTGGTATGTGATGACTTACCGCACCAGAAGATACGTTGAAAACCTTTAGTTCTCCTGACTGCGTTCCCAATACTATCGACTTCCCGTCAGGCTGCAAACGAAAAAATACACTGACGTAAATTGAATAAAAAAATGCTTTAAATCTGTCGTTAACATAACATACACCAGATGTTCCATCTACAGAACCAAGTTAATTAATCTGTTGTCCATGCGAGTTCCTGTAGCTCAGTCGGTAGAGGGTTTGATTCCTGTTAGCAACTCTTTTTCTTCCGAGAAGGAATACTTATTTTTTTTCGATTTAATTATTAAACATACTTACCATGAAAGAAGCGCAAGTGAAAAAACTGTTGTCTTCAGTGTCGCGGAGCGCTCGAAGTGGTCGAAACCTGTGTTAAAGATGAACGAATGAATGTTCATTTTTTTTTAGTTCAACTGGTTCGAATGCTGTTATATGCATAAGGTCCTTCGGAGGATACGGAACTGCACCATAAATGTTCGAACCACGAATCTCATGAAAAACCTAATGGTTGGACGACGGCAAAGACAACAAGAACAGTAAACGAGAGTATTTCAAAACAGCAAACGTTTTTTTTACATTATTGGATGCGTATATGTGAAAAATATAAAATAAATATGTTCACAGTCATCTTTTCAAACACCACTGGAAAGTTCTAGTTTTAAAGTTTCTGTAGAAAGAACTACAGAATATAGAGTACCCTTATAGCTACCAAGAGACATCGTTGGTTCATTTTCTACTGAGGCAAACTGAAATATCAAATCACTACGACAATTTACCAAAAAGGAGCAGCGACATCAGGGTTCACGACACTCGCGAAATAGTTTTATATCCGTAAAACACTTGCTCCAGCCTACCTGCTGTAAACATAACGCCGATTCAACCGTTCGCCATTAAAGCCGCCATGTCGTGGTAATATCTAAACAGAAAGATCAGTAGCATAGAACATTACTTTTCAGCCCAGTCTTAAAGTGGAATCTGTAAATGTTCTTGAGTATCTTCTATGGAAAGTGCGCAATACGAATATTAAACTATTAAATTATCATTACATAACGTCTATTTAACCGCTCGCTGTTCAACCACTATGTAGTACCAACGGATGTCTACACAAAAACGAAAGTGGTGTATGGAGCATGTTATTTTATTAACCCAGATATTAAGGTGGATTTTGGTAATGCACACCAAAGTCAAGCAATCGTCACGAAATCCATCGTGCCGCGACAATATCTACACAGAACTCATGTTTAGGCTATCTGTATCAGACAAGGTAAAGCTACAACTCTAACAAAACTCAGTGACCAAGGTTAGTCCAACGAACACACTACACTTGTCATTCGCTTTCTACATTGGCTATCACGAAAGAGACGTGTTTGTTTGAAGGTTGGCTGGGTTAGTTGCTTTCCAAACAATTCATTGCTTCGCACTGTTTTTGCGCAGTTTTATATACGTAACTATTGTCCAATTCAAAATCTAGCTCCAAATGTCTTTCAGAAATAAATTCAGTAAAACACGCGCGGACTATCTTCTAAATCTACATAGAAATCATGAATGACGTCGTCAGTTATTATTTCATAAAAGCTTTAAAAGGTATTTTCCGGGTTTCCGTACTGAAACACGCGGGATTTTTGGGAGAACACGAGAAAATGTTTGGATCACGTACCCTAGCTATCTCTTTTTCGAAATAACTACCTTGGCTAGCCTTTTAATTTCATAGGTTATATACTCGGCATTTCAACAATGTAAATGCAATGAGACGTGCCAGATACGCTCCAAGAACAGTTATCACTTTTACAACTTAAAGAAAAATATCACACTTTTAAGTTTTAAAATACCTAATCAACCCAGTTTTAGTGCAAAATCTCGTCTCATGGACGACGACTATGGGATGACAGACAAAAGATGAAACGGGGTAAGATTTTTTTAGGAACATTTTTTCTTGTTGCGAAGAAAACAGAGATTACAAAGTGAAACAAATAAGTGAGAAAACACGAGGCCCTACCTCCCTCCTTCTGAGACGAGTTGCAATGCTTGTAGGTGCGTAATGGCGGTATTTTGGTTCCGGACATTTGTGGGGCCTGAGAGTAAATTCAAAAGAATGAATACATTCTTTCAAACAGAATCAAAACACAAGCTTGTTTGAATGCAAGAAAGGTCAGTGATTAACTGTCGAATAATATTGCTTTTCATTTAAAAACTATTCCCCAAAGTCATCCCTTTCTTGGCAATGGCAAGTTCTTCATTTATCACACACATGCTGGCCTTAGGGGATGCCGCAAAAGAAGACGTTACTTTAACATCTAGTAAACAGTATCTCTTTTTGTTTTGTTTCTTCTTCGGTTTTGGCTTAGTCTGAGAGCAACGATCACCTTATAACTCAAGATCCGAGAACAGGCAAGGGGCTGTGCCTAGAGTAAAATTAGTGAGAAGTTTCCAGGACTGCAGTGTACAAACTGAAGAGACAACGTCCCAAAACATACGGAACATACTACCATCCCACATGCAAAGACAGAATAATTATAAGTATAAACGGACACAATTTCAAATCTTTTTTACCGAAGAGGGCTCTCTGACCGAGCCGAAACTGTTTATACGAGAAGACAAAAAACAGAAGAAGAAAGGAAACAAGAAAGAGATAGGAGAAAGTCTGCGTCGGCCCAATACTACAATTTGCACTATTGAATAGTTAATTGCGAGGAACACCTAAATACCTTTATACTGGCTCGGTAAAGGAAAATGGTCTTGCCTTACGACTTTAGACCTTTTACTCCTACAGCATTTGTTACAAATAAATTCTCCTTACAGAAACGATACAAAATAAGGTGATTAGTGCTGAGAAAATGAAACTCGATCGTCCGCGAAAAACTCTGGAAGTTGAAGTTCTTTCTAACTACTTAAAGAAATACAACTTTCGAGAATTTAGTAACTCTTCATTGGTTTTTATTTATTCATGTGAGTGAACGGTTAATGTATTACACAACTGGAGTCTTTTAATGTAAAAAGGTAACAAGACTATACTACCTCAGAAGTGAAAACGGCGGGCAGGTAGAAACTGGGTTGGTGCAATGCGCATGCTGCTCACGGAGATACTGCTCGACAATCATGTCCAAAGTTGGTGGCGATGGCGGGCGCGGCTGACGCCCAACATCTGCGAGCAAACTCTAACGGGTAGGAAAAAACATTTCGTTAAGTTTGGCCAAGTGTTTCAATAAGTTTTGAAGTAGTAGGCAGACCATATTAAAGTAGGCAACTGTACCCCTGGAAGGATCAGCAAGAAACTCAAGGAACTTTAAAAAAGGGTTTATGTTATAGAAAGTAGGTGGCGAAATTCGCCGGTTTGCCGGCTTCTATTGAAACCCCTGTTTGCCTAGCACTAATGCCTGAACATGGCTTCCACGTGCGCATTAAAAAAGTCGTTGTTGGTACGTGATTCAATGATTTTGCCAGGCAAATTGGTCAAGTTAGCTTGAATGCGTTTTAAAGTCCAGACTACACCCCCCCCCCCCCCCCTCCCCTCTGAAAAGGGACGCTACTAAATACTTTTTTACTTAGTTTTATATAATGAGAAATGATCAACACTAATACCATCACCATTAGTCCATTGACACCAAAACTTTTTTAACATGATTTCCGATCATCTCTTTACTGAAGGAGAAGCTTTTTACTATTTTTCTGATTTCTATTTGATACACGGAGAAAAGTCAAACATCCCTTTACAAAGACAATTAATGTTATACGAAGGAAGTCGCCTTTTCATTGCTACCCTTAATTGGTCAGTACATGAGTGTTATACCACGTTGAGGAGGGTTGGCGCAGCTCCCTAAAGTTTCTTGCTGTCACTACATTTATTGTAACGAGACCAGTGTGGAACTTCTCTACTTAAGGGTATGCTCTTGCTGTTTACGTCACTACAAAATACGGTGTAAAGCTGAGCACAGTTAATCATCTTAATCTTAGATATAATGGAACTATGCTTTCACCTAGGCACCGCTATTGTCAGAACACCCGAGGTTTGGATTTATATAACATCACCTTCAAAGGATAATGTCATCAACATAAAAGGCTCGGAACTCTGGTTAGGAGGCACATCCGGTTATTTTCATACGATAAAACAACGGTTGTAGCATTTTTTCAACTAGCGGTATAAGCATGATTGTAAATACATTCATACTTCATTGAAGACTCCCAATATGGGCTTTTCATTTAATGACTATACAACCCTAATACAACTAAAATAGAAGTAACACAAGTTCTATCAGTTCACGTATACTTCAGGAAATTTCACCCCAAACTGTTTCAAGAACTGAGACCTAATATAATATTACCAGTTACGCCTGAATACTAGCTAAGAGCAAACCTTCAAACTAGAGTTTAGGTTCAGTAAGAAAGTACTTGTAGGACTTGTTAACTTTGGGGTTAAAACCAAGAAATCTTTTAGGTAATTGCTCCTATTTATAGAATAATCGGCACCTCAAGATATGAAGGAAAGACGCGATCTATCCTATTTAGTCCTAATTCTATTTTGCTCGCTTGCTCAAGAAAAACATTTAGCTCTTAACCCTTACAACGAAAATACTTAGCAAATCCACAACCATCTGTTGGACGTTTGGTACAAAAGAGAAGGAATTCCTTGTCAAAAAATCCTTACCGGACTTGTTCTCATCAAAACAATATTTTAAGAAAAAGCTAAGCAAGGACCAAACCTTCTTGTTCTAAGGTACAGAGAGAGAATGAGTTCAATAAATAATATCACCTCCAAAAGATAATGTTATTTACATACAAAAATCAGAACTCTGATTTGGAAGCACATCCGATTGTTTCCAAAGAGACAAAGCAACAGTTTTCCAGGAACTCCTTTTGAAACTAAAATCATTATGTAACTGTGAGCTAACGCTAAGCTGAAACAAAACCTTCTTATTCTAAGATACAAAGAAACCAGTCATTGTTCTTATCAGAACATCCGAGGTTTGGATGTAAATAACATCAACTCCAAAAGATAATGCTATCTACATACAAGACAAAGAAGTCTGATTTGGAAGCACATCCGATTGTTTCCATAGGTACAAAGCAACAGTTTTCCAGGAACTCCTTTTGAAGCTACAAGCAACATGTTACTGTCGGATATCTTATGAGTTAGATATGTGAGGATGGTTGCCGTACAATGTGGAAAAATGGGAGATTTTGGCCGTTTTTGAGGCCGACCGTGTTCAGCGGGCGAACGAAGTTGCCAGCCTTGTCAATTTTTATGTAATGAAGCGAAACCGCATGAGGATCGCACGACAGAAACCCGTCCCAAAACCCATCTAAATGACAACAAATACCACAATTTACACAAGGTAAGCAAAATACTTTTATTTTACCGTCTAATCATGTATTCTGGATAGTATCTATCAAAATTTAAGACAATTCTGGTCGATTTTTAAACTCAGTTTAGAGCGACCGCTGGAAATCAAATTCGAATTAATTACGTCACTCATTTCGAACCCTTTGAATTGGCCGCCTGTGCTACAAGCAACATCTTACTGTGAGCTGATGCTAAGCTATAGTCAATCCTAGGGCTCTATTGTTGTACTGGTCTCCTACTCTTGTTGAAAGTTCTTGAGTATGCGCGGTACATGTACACTTATAATGACTCCACTTTGGTAACACAACCTCGATAAATGCTCGAGAAAAAGACTAAGCTATGCAGCCTAATAACGAAAATAATGAGCAGAATCAACGACCTTCTGTCGGACGTTTGGTACAAAAAAAACATAACACCTTTACAAAACCCGTTATCATCAAGACGCAAACTTAAGTTAAAGTGATCGCGGGGAACAACTCAAGCATGTGCTGGTGCATGTACGATACTATTAAGCCAGTAGGTTTCTAGATAATCAGTCTTACTCAACTCGTCATTGCTATCACTTCCGAGAATCTATTGCTCTAAAGACAGTATCAGTGACAAAAAGTAAAAATTGATGAAGTTATACATAAAATGTTGTTGGGAAAGCTCACAAGTGCAAATACTATAGCGAGTCTATTAATTCGATCATTAAACAAACCTTTGCAGCATAAACGTATTGCAATTATTGACATTCTGCATAATGTTAACTTAACAGAGTAACTTCTTGAAAGAGCTAACACGAGTGACTGAGGGAAAATGAAGAGGCTAGGTTGTTTTTGTAAAGACTGTATGTACAATTCAAGGTTGCGTCGCACAACAAAACCCGTCATAACTCCAAGCTTGGAAAATAAATTCTTTGAGAAATGAGGCAAATACTTTTCGAGTTTACGACCAAAGTGAGAAATAATTAAGAATTTGTAACAAGTCATCTTCCCATTCGAGTACTAGCACTACCAATAAGATTTAACGATACAACATAAGAATAAGAAGGGAGTTACCTTCTGTACTGGAGTAGCAGGATCACCGAATCGCATATACCGAGCAATCGAGGGGGGAGTAATGGGATTGCCTGGTACACCAATCCCAGCTTGACTGGAAAATGGCGTCACCATAGCTCGCATCTGAATAAAGGAAAATAATTTTCGGTTAAGAGAAAAAATATTGGTTGACGGAAGCTTAATCCACACATACACATTCTCTGACACATAATCTGACAATGTATGCAAGTGCGTAAGGAAAGAATTTCAGTAGCCAAGACACAAAATGTTGGCGCTAGCTAGGCCTCGTTGTTAGTGTTAGAATCAAGTACTACACTGGACTTAAAGCCTGTAGGGAATTAAAGTTTTCTAAAATCTTAAGGATCTTTTTTTATTTTCGCTCATAGCCTCTATCAACTGAAAGTTGTTTTAGTTCCTCACTTTATAAATGAGTTTATTTGAATCAAAATATTCAATAATTATCCCCCAAGTTAACGTTGCGAACAGAGAAGTTTCACAACCAGTCTTCCGCAATGTATGACCACATGACTGAATTAGATCAAAGTGACAAGGAAGTGTAAAATTATTCATTGATCAATAACAAAGTCGTTGAAAAACCAAAACTTCTGATTGATGCAAAATGAGCAATCAATTCCTGAATTATTTACTGTCCACCGCTTGAACTTGGAAGATTTATGTTGAACTGGAAACTGCACTTATTGAATGTGCTGCCAAGAACGAGTCCATTCAACAGTTGCAGGACATCTTGGATTCCCAAGAAGAAGTTGGATTTTGCTGCCACTGGAGGGACCGTTCCTACACGATTAACAGTAGCTGGTCGTGGATCAATCACAACTTTGTCACTGCCTGTTGGATTGGAATCACATTTTTTGACAAAATTGGCCTGATCATTCAGCACCAACCTGAACTGTTCAAATGTGGGCCGACTTGAGTAGCTGCGAATGCTTTCTAAGCTTTTGTTGCCTGCTACTTTTGTAATGTGGCTGTCTTGGACATCTGCTGCACTGTGGACAGTGATTGTTGTCGCTCTAAAGCAACGGCTGGTCAAGTGTGGGGCAATTCCTGCTGTTGTTGTCACCCACACAACATGTTTTCTATTAGGTTATGACCGAGAAGAGCAACAAAACCATGCCATTTCTTTGTCGAGATTAACTTTTTTTGTCAATCGACTTTGGTTTTCGAAAATTGTTGCAGAACCATCATTCAAACGGGAGAGATAATTCTGAACGGTTTTATAAGGGCATCAACTGGATTCTGGTTTCTCAGATTATTTCCTATCCGACGAGTCTTCATCATCAAAAGACCACCTTGGTAGTCTTTGATTGCCAAAACAGTCGACACAGTTTGTAGTAGATATTTCCGAACGGTGTTTCTCTCTCCCCTAACATGTCATTCTTCCCTCGTTTTCCAAAAAATAAAGTGTAAAACCATTTTCTTTGCTGAAGTTTGGCAGGATTTTTACTGTCGTTATTTATGAGTTCTTCTTCAAACATTTTTCAATGTCGTCTTTTGTAAGTGGGCTTTTAAGAACACTTTGGGCAAGTTCACTGCTATTCGACAGAGTTTTTAGAAAGTGGTTTAATGTTTATTGGCACCACAGAACGAAGAGCTGGTGGGAGGATTTCGTAAATGCCGGTCAAGCGCTGCACGAATTGAGATGAAGACTTCTTGTTGTAACGTCTGCTTATCTTGTTTTTTTTTTTTTGCTAAGTATTTCTCGAGGCACTTGTACAGATTAGTTAGAGTCATTTCCTCAATAGCTGATACAAACTCATTGTGTTGCTCAAACCATGCTTCAAAATGTAATTTTTTAAATAAAACTTTGATTTTCCTTCAAATTTTTTTTCAGACTTATCTAACAAGCTAATGACTCCGATCTCTCTTCAAATTTAGACTGCAGCTGTCGCCTTATCTCTTGAAGAAATAAGGCGAGGATTGCAACCTGAACTTAAAAGCATGTTAAATAAGTATTACTTTCGATAGTGAATTGGTTTGCAGCTGAAACAACATCTAACACATACCCAAAGGACGTGATTTGTACTCACCTCGTATCTAACAAACAATGAGTGGATTAGTTTTTTCATTAGGTGTAAATCAAAGGATATATGAATCGAATTGCAATTTACAAAGCTTTTATTAGAGAAGTCATGATAGAAGCCATTCATACACGAACAATTGAATCTGCCGTGCATAAGGACATAGATTTCAGGTAGCCAAACTATGCAAACCTGGCCATGAAACCAGTGAAATAATCTTTCACAAAAGGTGTAGTTGGCAGTCATTGTGGTTATAATAATTTAGGATACAGAACTTACAGTTTACAAAGGTTGTTAGCGAGAAGTTCAGCTGTGAATCAATAAAACGATCGTATGAAATGGACAACCACCCGGTTAGCCTAACTGGTAAGGCGTCTGTCTTGTGGGAGGCCCAAGTTTGATTCCCGGTGCTGGACCTTCACTCAGGATTTAAAATAACTGAGGTGCTGCCTTTGCTCTAACAACAAACGGTTAGACCTTCGCGCCTTCTTGGATAAGGACGTTAAACCGTGGGCCCTCACAGTCTTATTATTACATAACAAAACCTGTTGGATATTCCGACTACCAAACGTAGTTAAGACTATTAGATTAAAACCAACTGTACAGGACAATTGCTTTACCGGTCTTTATGCCACTTCAAGAATGCATAAGAACTTGAAATGGGTTACATGCAAATCAAAAACAAGTTAAGGCCAAAGTCAAATTAGATCTGCTGGAACTCAAGTAAGACTTGAAATGTAATGCTGATGGCAAAATAGTGCCTGGTTAGGTGGGAAATATTTCTACTAATACCTTTTTGGGAGGAGGTGAAGAAGGGTGTGGTAGTTGTCTTGGCTCTGGTAGCTTTGCTTCCGCTTGTAGCACCTTGGCAGTTTGGCGGAGGCCTTGTGCTGTTAGGTGGGTATGAATTAGCTGAAGTAATTCTCTTCCAGGGTAAGAGATCTGGGTCTGAGCCACTACGTCAGCCTAGTTTGCACAATACAAAAGACAAACGATAGTAAATCTTTTACCATCTCTTCCACCCTTCCATTTCCAGTCAATTATCAATCTAACAAAAGTACTACCGGTAACAGTACAAAGAACCTATTGTCGTCATCTTGACGACATCATCAAGTAAGGAGGAAAAATATGCAACAGGAATATACGCAAAGAGACAAGCTTAGTCTTCAATACAAGCAATGGAGTGTTAATGTGACTGTTAGAAAGTGCAAAAGCTTATACATACTGGAGAAAAAAACTAACTGAAGTGTAAACAATGGCAAGGCCGTATAGAATAGGTTATAATGCTAAAAAATAAAAAAAAAATAAAAATCAAGACTTTAAACTGGAAAACATTAAGTACAAAATCAACAGCCCTTACTCATGATGACGTCACAAGTGTATGTTGGTGAAATGCTATATGAGATCGCAGGAGGTGACGATCTATTTTAACTGTTTTTCCTGTTCAGCAATTCGTAATGTCTGTTTTACCATGTTTATTCTTTGGATTGTTTATACGCTGCACATAGCAACTAGGTATCACCACCAAGCCTCGTTTTAGTGCAGGAAAACGCTGTGATGTCATCGTGAATAAGTTCTCTTATTGACTTGCTAGGCCATGTTGGTAGTTTCATTATCTTGTTGGGAAATCTTTACCAAATAAAGTACCCACACGAGCAGACGAGTACTTTATTTGGTAAAGATTTCCCAACAAGAAAATGAAGCTACCTGGCTTTCCAAGAAAATAATGAGACTACTTGACTTTTCAAAAAGAAAATAAAACTCCCGAACTTTCCAAGAAGATATGAAACTCCAGTTTTTTCCAAGATGATAATGAAACTCCCACACTTCAAAGACGATAAGAAAACTACCAGACTTTCCAAGAGAATAATGAAACTCCGGTTCTTTCCAAGAAGAAAATGAAACTCCGGGACTTTCCAAGAAAAAGAACCTTCAAGACTTTCCAGACTGAAAATAATGAAACTCCCGGACATTCAAAGGACTTTCAAAGAAAAAAGTGAAACTCCCAGACTTTCCAAGATGATAATGAAAGTCCAGCACTTTCCAAGATAAAGAATCCTCACGACTTTCCAGAAAAAAAAACGAAACTCCTAGACATTCAAAATAGAAAATGAAATTCCCAGACTTTCAGAGAAAAAATGAAACTCACAAACTTTCCAAGAAGATAATGAAACTCTGGTTTTATCCGAGAAGATAATGAGACTCCTGGAGTTTCAAAGAAAAAAAGGAACTGAAGGATTTTCCAAAAAGACATTTAAAAATCCCGAACTTGCCAAGAAGAAAATGAAACTTCCAGACTTTCCAAGAAAATAATGAATCTCCCGCTTATTGCAGAAAAAAGAAAGACAAGGAATCTCAAAAATGAAAGCAAATATAGAAGACATATGGCCCATAAACATCAGCAAAACAAATCTTAATCATTGACTGGCACCTACCTTGTTTATTCGGGACATAGACGGTACTGCGTTTGTAAATGCTAGTGATTTGCCAGTCACTCTTTCCAACAGGTCAGCGGCATGCTTGCAAAATTGCGCGTGCTCAGATGCGTTATCTTCAAGTATTGGATCTCTCATCAGAACTGAAAGCAATGGCATCAATGAATGAGACGAAGGTAATGCTTGGCGAGAAGCTATGGTCAAAACAGTGGCCGAACAGTTAGCAAGTTCGACTCCTAATCCTAGGGTCGTGAAGGATTAGTGTCCTGTCCAACGGGAGTCAAGGGCTCTCATCTGCTTTACACTACAGACACAGGAGATAAGCGCCTGGCTAATATGCCACTTGGCTCCAAAAAGGATTAATCTTTAGCTAAGGTCAAACTATTACTGTTGCAATGGCTCATATACACACGGTTAACTTTTGAACTTAGACTAAGGATCAAAATATAGAATGAGAACAAGCACAACAGTTTTCTCCCGACGAGTCGGAGAGGTGGGGGGGGGAGGTTAAAAACATGGGATAATAATGATTTTATTCAAAGTGTGGTTAGAGTATACGTACGGCCACAATGAAAAGTTAGAAGTGTTAAGTTTGAGAAGATTTGGTAAAACTTTGATCGACACACAATTTTTTTTAACTCACTCTGTAACTGGCCGCTGTTGAACAGCTGCAGTTTGCTGATCACCTGTCTGATCTTGTCACTCCTGGCCAGGCCGCATAGCGCCTTGCATGCCATTGCCCGGATGTGATCAGCATCAACTAGTGGCGTCTTGACAAGCAGTAAGCTGATCAGAACTTGGATTCCATTACTTGCTCGAACACATGCCCACATCCGGGACAGAATGTCATCACCACCACGGTAAGAGGGGCGAGGTTTGCTTTGGAGTTTTACCGCTGACACACCGAGCTGAAAATAAACGCAAACAAGGAAACTAAGCGGTTATAGCTTGAAACTATTAATCTAAACACCTCACTCGTCCATCCATTAAAGGTCAAACCCTATTGAGCTAGCTGAAAAGCACACTGGTTCAAAGCTCGCAATTTCTTCTTCAGTTCATCATTGCTATCTTTACCCTTCTGCAGTTCCTGTGGGCCATCAGGCCATCATTACTACAGTTTAACATGCATTAAATGTCCTTTTAAAAGCGAGGCCTACGCTTCATTCATAACTATACCTTGAAGTTTTTCATTTGATGGCAACATGACAAACTCAAATCAGTTAACACCAAAATGATGCCACTGGAGTTTTACAATGTGGACAAATTCTAACGAGCAAGCTTTAGCTTAAAATCTACGCCCTGTCAGTTGTTCAATCAACTGAAAAAATACTCTAACCCCCTCTCGCCCTCTTTAACCCTCAGTTCCATAAACGATGACTTACTTTCACTTTGGGCCCGCATACACAATTACAGATCACTTGCAACGCAGCTTTCTGTATTTCCGAGTCAGCTATGAGATCTCCTTCGGCCGCCCGTAATAACAACCTGCGTGACGAAACAAAGAAATAACAAACAAGGTTTGATACTATGCTGAAACGATTTCAAATTCTAAAATTTAGTTATTGTAGCACGTAATAATTCTTGTAATGACAAATTGTGAGTGCATCGCTATGTATTAGTCACTATATTCGAATTATGAAGGAACACGACCTGAAGCGATGACATTAGCGTTCTTGTCACAACATGCCAGGCCTAACTGCAGCTGCTATATGCTGACCAAGGTGAAACTTTATGTTGGATCCAAAGCGGAAAATAAATAATACAAGAATAAAAAAATGTTTAAATTAGGAAAAGACTGAATAATACGTCTTTACTGAGATGAACTTCGTATGGTCTTTAATACTCTTGGGTAATCCGAAAACCAACCAACAGGTTTTATAACATAATTAATAGACTCAGAGAGCCTATGGTTAAACTTTTTTATCCGAGAAGCTGGGAAGGTCTCTCTTAGATGTTAGAGCAAAGGCAGTTATGTTAAGAAACCATAGTGAAGGTCCAGCTGGGAATCGAAGGCAAGCCTCCGGCACAACAGACTGGCGCATTACCAACTGGGCTAACAAGGAGGTTCTACAATATAATCAGACACTGCAATCAATGTTTGCCGTACTATCAAAAGAAGTGCGAAGCTGTTTAGTCCGATGATATTTTTGAGCAAGACACCAACTCGGGCACACCATCTTTGATGTACTTTGATTACCACCGACACCAGAAAATCGGAACCATACCTCATTCCAGTGGTGAAATCCCTTGAGGGAAGTTGGACCTGTTCGCTCAATGCCAGCTGTGCTTTTGAGTTTACTGTAAGCACAGACATGGTATCGAGGGCCAGGCGAGTGACGTCATTCCTTTGGGAATATAATTTTATGTTAACGACAATGAAAATGGTGAAAACGCAAAATGATGGCAATGATGATTCTGGAAATGTAGTTGAAAATGTTGGTGGTTGTTATGATTACCATGATAATGATTGTTAAAAATTGATGAAAACGATGATCAAAGCAGCCATGGTTGATGTTGATATTGGCGATAACAATGAACATGATTACAATTACAGGCTTTCAAGTACACCCAAGTGAAAAAGTAGGAGAAAAGTAGGACCAAAATTATTTTTAAAGTAGGACAAAAGAAGGATTTCGAGGGGAAAAGTAGGAGAAAAGTAGGACAGCTGAGGGCTTAGAAGAAGGATAAAGAATGCAGCCTTTGGTACAGATCTTTGAAGAAGTACTGATGAACTGCTCCTAGTCTGCCTGTGACTCGTTTCACTGCTGGTATGAGTGTGAGCCATCTGGACTGGACATGCCAAATGAACATTTGTTTGCAAGAAATGTTCCTTGCGACATGTGGTCCAGGCTTTAACCCTGAACACCTGCAAGGCTTATTCCCTATTCCTGCATGAAACAACCTTGCACATCTTGTTGAAATTGCGGCATACAAAAAGTAGGAAAAAGTAGGAATTTCAAGACAAAAGTAGGAATACTAGGAGGAGGATAAAAAAAGTAGGAAATAGTTGGAAAAGTAGGATCACTTGAAAGCCTGCAATTATAAAAATGGCGATAGTGATACATCATGACAATAACGTATGATGACTTTACGGAATTGAAAATCTTTTAAAAAGTTCCAAAACCTAATGATCACAATCACAAAAAACAAAATTATACAAAGTGGATAAAATTAGTCACAAATGTGGCTTAACACTACTACCGAGTCGTTTAAAATAATTTATGTCCGAGCTTTCGCTTATCAATTACATCATCAGGGCTGAAAGTAAGATATTCCAAGTGGACTCTCATACATCAAGTGTAAAACAAAAGGTATAGAAAATGTTATAATGCGAATAAAGGCTATAAGTGCAAGAAGGAGTAAAATGTTCTTTATGAATTACTAATAAACAAAAACACGGAAAACAATGGTGAAGCAAAACAAAGTGAAACAAAAGGCGAGGTAAAAGTAAAAACTTATAATGGATAATGTTGTTGGTCTTGTTACATTCCATAATCGATCTTTGAAGACACCTTTTACACATCAAGTTCTAGTAGCATCCTTAACAGGTCAAAGATATCAACAATTGATCCAAACCAGTGTTTCACGACACACCTCTGCAAAAACATTATTGTTACTGCAGAACCCTAAACGTTCACCAATTCGCTATAGATGTAAAATATCAAAGGTTAAATAGCCGGAATAAGAAGGTTGGGCTTGTGTTTTCCTTGATGCTACAACACGCATGGTGATACAAGTGTACATCTGCTCTCTCTACACATACTCACCTACAACTGTAGCTTCTCCAGTCAGATGACATGGCAACCAATTGCAACAATATCGTAAAACCCTGTAGTTTTCTCATCATCTTATGAAACCAAATTAAAGCAAATACATCAGTTGATTTAGCTGTGAAACATACATTATAAGCACACACTGCTGAAAAGGTGGAATCTGTGCCCGTTTACATCACAGGAACAACTCAAGTTATAACGACATGTACAAAGGGATATAAGAACACAACACTTTATTCAATATACATGTTTTCAGGGCAAACGCAGAAGCTTTGCAACAAAAAGAAAACTTTTAAAATTTAAACAAGTTTCTTACTCATTTATATTTCGCCAGATTTTGCTGAAGAATATTGTTAAAACATGGAACAGGTTGCACGGCTCTAAACATTTTTCAACGGTTTTCTAGAAACAATCAGAGCCAATCTGTGGAAATCCCAGTCTAGAAAAAAAAAACGCCCGAATGTTAAAGCATCATGAACGACTGAAAGGAAGTACTTTACTACGTTAGATTTCTTTTTCTAATCTAAGGCTGTCTGTACACATAGATACCTTTTGTGAAAATGGAAATGAATGAAATATTTTTAATTGTTTGGATACTTTTTGTTGGTTTTTAAGATATTCAACTAAGTGCCAAACAATCAAACCAGATGTTTCCAACCGTTTTGAAAGAAAATGAGTTGGTGCTCAAGTTGGTATTATTTAGTTTGTTGTAAGTAAATCCTGCTCTGAGGAATCTCTACACCAACTTGGAGACGCTTGTGTTGACTTCTTTCAAAATTCAGTAAAAAAAAGTTTCATCCGTACTTGTTTGTTTCAATACAAGTACTGCATATCTTGTTGAAGAGCTCGGTTAGTAAAAAAATTTCAATCTCTATACAGCCTGGGACACATAACTTGCTCAGCTTGCGGCTCAAAAATGAATGGCCACTACAACACCCACCTCAAGAGGCTCCCATTGCACCATCTCTTGTGCGTGATCTAAGATTAGCTGAATGTTTTCAAGTATGTTCTGATGACTCAAAGACGCCGCCTACAAGACAGTTAAGAAGAGATTGTCCATAAAAAAAATGTCTTGTCAAGGCGTGTACACTGTTTAACTGGTGAATCAGTCATGAAGCACGACGAATCAAACAATACTTGAACCCATCAACACAACAAACTGACTGCCAACATCAACACCATCTCTCTCCAGCCTCCATTCTTTCCACGTAATCAATTTGAGAGAATTTTGTTTTGGGGGGAGTGTGTGTGTGTTGGAAAAGCCTAAGTATTTGGCCACTCTACAACTAATCTAAAGAACGATGAATTTGTTCTCAACATCATTACTTTGGTAACTCTAGAAGAAAAGTAAAAGAGAGGGAGTCGAGCACCTTATAGAAACTTGAAGTTTTAGGCTCAGGTATGATAACTATTACATAGAGAGATTTTTCATTCATTCATACCTTATACGCCGGTACGGGCACTGGGGGAGAGCCACCTTGGTTTCTTGCAAGCGATCTCCTCCACGCATCAGCGCAGATGTTGAGATGCGCATCAAAGTATCGCCTAAGCGCCTGACACGTGTGTTTTGCTGTTTGTCGGCTACCGAATACTTCATCATCGCTTAACAGAGCTGCTTCCTCAACACGAAGGATTGAAAGTGTACTCAACTGCAAAGCAAAGAGAAACCTTATAGTATATGCAAACTGTAGTCTGGTACCTTGGCCTGAAGTCTTCCTGTAAGTAGCTAAAGACCTTGGAAACGAGGAAGGCGTCGACAACGGCAGACAACAACAGTGAATACAACAGACGCTCAATTGTATGCTAATGAAGCAAATGCAAACAATGACGATAACATATGTTCCTCTATCGGTTTTCAATTGACATCAGCAACAACGTTCGCCCAGGAAGTTAAACCTATTTTAATGACTCTTGTACAAGTCTGCAACTTGGTTATATGTAGATGGAAACGAAGCTCTTTCCAAGTTGAATGCTCAGAAAAATTCCGAGTCTTCGACAGAACCCTCTGACTACTGGTCAGATGCTCTATTCACTGAACTACAGACTCACAGGGGGAGCCGAGTCACAGGTCCTTGTCTATGCCCGAACTTAAGTTAGGTTCTGGTCTAATCCTGAATTAATGAAGTATCGTTTTGTATACGAAAAAACAAGTTCAGGGCCCCAGAACATTGCTGTGTTTAACCTAAAGACTTCATTTGTTCTTGAAAATTCATTTTGTTCAAACTAAAACACTTGATAACAAAACTTTTTATGTAAACATTCTTTCTTTTGCCTTCTTAGTTGTCCTTTTTTTGTCCAAACCGAAGGACATACTAAAAAGGTCTTGTTGACAATTTACAAGGTTTCCAAGGTGTTTCCAACGTTTAACAGCTTAGGACTTATCCTTAAACGATTCCATATGGAAACTTGCAGCTTGATAATGAATTCATGTCACTGACTGGAATCGAGCCCTAACCCACTGATTACCGGTCAGATGCTCTACCCACTGACCTACAGAGACTCACGGGGAACCGAGTCACCTGTAGGAATTGAACTCAAGACACTCTGATTACCGGTCAGATGCACTACCCACTGACCTACAGAGACTCACACAGGGAACTGAGTCACGTGTAGGAATTGAACTCAAGACAGTTTGATTACCGGTCAGATGCTCTACCCACTGACCTACAGAGACTCACACAGGGAACTGAGTCACGTGTAGGAATTGAACTCAAGACAGTTTGATTACCGGTCAGATGCTCTACCCACTGACCTACAGAGACTCACACAGGGAACTGAGTCACGTGTAGGAATTGAACTCAAGACAGTTTGATTACCGGTCAGATGCTC
>JAOBAT010055114.1:0-28094 GCA_026413305.1 Hydrozoanthus tunicans
TGAGTGGCCTAACTCAATTGTGATCCGATATTGCTTTAGCAGCTTGTCGTCTACAAGTGCTTTAAACCCAGGTGCAGTCAGTTCGTATTATGGCTGGGGGGCCATCTAGTGGGCAAAGCTGGATACAGAGTTGAATAAGGGCATCACAAAGCGAGGTGTGACGTTCATCCTTTAGGAGGCTGGTGACTGTATAGGATGTTACAGTCTCCCATAGCACAAGTATGAGTTGGCGTGAACGTTTGATGACATCGGCAGCGAAGGATTGGCCCACGATGTCGAGTGGGGGGGAGGTTGACTGTTTGAGACGTGCCTGAGATGATTGTTGTAAGGCAGCACATGTGTGGCATCCATCAGTTACACGATCAATGGCCTTATCCATGTCAAGAGCAAAGAGGTAACGTTTGGCGACCATCTTCAGCTGATGACTGCTAGGATGGTGAAGTTGGATGTGAAGCGCAGTGAGTAGTCCATCGATGGCTTGTCGGGGAACAATGATGCAGTTGCGAATTGGGCCAAGACGTTCATTGTGCTTAACGACTAGGAGACCATCGGAAGCAATAGTTGCCACATTGAGGTAACATTTGACATCTTTGATGTTGTTAAGTTTTTTGGAGGGGCGTGTTCCTTGAGTAAGATGCGCATGAGTACGACGCATATCAGGGCATTTGGCCTGGATGGACAACCATGCAGTATGGTTGGTCAAGGGTAAGTGGACTTTACCAACAATGATGTCCTGGACGGATGTGAAGCAGACAACTGATTCTCTGGAGTCGCTGATGAATGTGCAGATTTGACAGGTTTCATTGTCGCACGGGGGAGCGATGCGGCTTGCAAAGTCTGAGGGAAGGATTGCTGATCCAGCAACGTGTTCGATGGAGGCCTGGTACCTGCTTACAACTGAGAGAAAGGTAGTTATCGGGGGCTTGCTGAGAACTCGCCTCTGCAGAGCTTTTCAAAGGCCTGAACACAGGGTTTACTATCGGTGAGTATGCTGGCATTCTTACTTGATTGGATGATGAAGGGACTGAAGTGTTTGGTTGCTGCAGCTATGGATAGTGCTTCTATTTCACAGGGTAGCCATGTAGACTGTGCACCACAGAGTTTAGCACTGAAGAATCCTGACAGGAGAAGTTTGTTGTTTCTTGTTATGTAAAGCGTCACTCTGAGGCCAGGATTTCGTACTGCACCATCTGTGACAATCCATAGTTGGTCATCGGGCCGGGGTAGTGTTATGCATTTAGTGGACTGTATAGCCTGTTGGGCATTCCTGAAGGTGTCCCGAAGTTCATCTGTCCATGGAATGGCTTCTTGTGATTGACGACCAGCAGTAACATTGTCAAGTGGTGCGAGGTATGAAGAGCATTGGGGAATGACACAGGAGAGTACTTTGTATGCACCGACGAAGGACCTCATCTGACCAACTGTGTTAGGAGGGGGGCAGGAAGCAAAAGTGTTGACTTGGTGTGGACTGGCCTTGAGGGTGCCAGCTGTCCAGATCCAACCAAAAACAGTAGTTTGTTTAGGGTTGATGACAGTCTTAGAAGCTGAGAGGCGGAGATCACATCTGTGAAGTGCTTGAAGAAGTTTTCTCCAGTTTTCAAGTAGCTGCTTTGGTGTATTTCCACCGCAATAAAGGTCGTCAGCTATCTTCACTGTGGAACCCTCCTGGAGAAGTGGGCCAAGTACGCGGCACATAAGTTCCTCTAAGGCGGTTTCTGAACCAGGCATCCCCATGGCAGAGCGCTTGTAGACTTGTACACCCTTGAGTGGGGTGGCGACGCCGCAGTACTTCAAGGACTCTTTCGCCAGAGGTATCTGGTAGAAGGCGCTTGTCAAGTACGTCTTGATTAGGTACTTCCACTGGGTAATGTGTCACAAGGTGGTGTCAACATCTGGAAGAAGGGAAGACTGAGGTTTACTGTAGCGGCCAATGTCAGCGAAAGCCGTAACGAGGCGATGTCCACTGTTGCTCTTTTTGACGAGGAAGGAGGGATTGAGGTATTCAACTGTTCAGTTGATAACATCAAATGTTAAGACTTAAAGACTTATAAAAGATTTTGATTTTGAAGACGCCGAGTTCTTCAAGCTCATCAAACTTTTCTTGAAGGAGGACAAGTTTATCCCGATTGTATTGAGGGGGGCGGCCCTTGCATTGCGGTGGTTCAACTGGGCCCAGGTCTACTTTGGCTTGGAATGGAACAGCGGCTCCGTTGTAGCCCTTGAAGTTAGGGTCAAACACAAAGTCAAACTCTTTCATCAGTGACTTAAACTCAGCTTGAATGTCTTGTGGCAGTTGGTTATCAGGATCAATCTGAACTGCGACAGAGTGGAGTACCCCGGGCTTAACTTGCACAGGCAGCTTGTCTTTAGCACTTTCGGGTTTTGTTTCGGGTTGGAAGGTGAGTGTAGCATAGCAGATATGCTCGTGATGCCTCAGTGTGAGTGGCTCTGACGACAGGTTCGGTATACGGATGCGCCGTGCGACGCTTGAGACTATGCAGGGGTTGGGCCAAGTTGGTTGCTTTTAACTGACGACAATGTTGTGGGGCTCAAGTGCATATTCGCAGTCTGAGGGGGCATCATCAGGTAATTTGACTTTGAGGTATTCTCCAGGCCCGATAGTTTGGGCAGAAGGTGGGGCTCTTAGCAAGAACGCATACTGAGCGGTGGTGTTGGGGTGTTGTGCTTGCAGAAGAAACAGTAATTCACATTTGGAAACTACTTTCATGCTCTGTCAGTATTACAATGTTACTGCCTAAAATAATAGTTCAATTATCGTTTTAAGTTTATAAATGTTAACTTAGAGTACAGAAGAAATACTACATTCAAAAACATAATTCTCATCAATATTATTAAAGTATAATATTAGTTGTTGTTTAGTGGTTATATATTATAGACATTAAGTTAGTGTTTTCATCCTTCAAAGTAGGCAATCTATTTAGAGTGAAGGACTCTGTCCCAAACAAACTCCACTCATGTGTTGTTTATAGATTCTCTTGCGAGGGTTTTAGTGCCTGTTGTGTTGGCAAAACCTCCCGACATTTCAGAATACATGTATGTGAGCATTTGTCAACGGACAGAGTCTCTCATGTGTTCAAACACCTGCAGAATTCCGAAAGCTTTAGAAATCTTTGCACTGAAAATAATTCCACCAGAGGCATGACTGAAACATGTTTTGTTTAAAAAATGTTGTTCTTGGCCTTAAATGATATATTATAGTTTAACTCTTCTTGCTCTTGTCTGTTGTTAGCCTAGCAGTGCCAGGCGCCCATCCCGAAGACGTCCTGCACCTTGCCCAAGTAAGCAGCTGTTAATTTTTGCAGTGTCATGTAAGGTGGAGGTACCTTAGAAACTGGATAGGGGGTACTTATCATGCCTTTTAGGGCCACAGTTAAGACCCTTGCATACTTTTAGATTTTTGAAATGACACCAAATACCTTTTAGACTACATCAGTTTTTAACTATAGTCCAGATTATACTGATTGAAACAGTGTCATATAGAAATGACATAAAATTAACTTAAACAATACATCAACATTGTTTCTCTAAAGCTGGATAAATTTGAGCTCAGTAAAAATCTGAGTTATTTTCCAACATGTCTGGCCAGTATCCCCATCCATTTATAAGTGAGTCCCCCCAGTAATGACATATTTATAAATTATATGAGGAAAAGAAACTGTGACCTAAGGCAAACCTTTGGATACTTGTACAACATGGGGATTCTGGGTGTTAAAGATAAAAGTCATTAAAGAGCTAATTTTTGTGCTTTATTGGCCTTTGAATTTGAATATTAGAAAACAATAAAAGAGAAAAATCTGGAACGTATTCCCCGACCTATGCAAGGCCACAAACCTCGGGGGCTAAGGGTGAACAGGAACAAGTCTAAGCACTGTTCGGTTGCAACTGCAGAGTCTTAAGAGATCCAACGTTAACCCGCGCCGAAAGAACCACGAATGAACAATAAACATTTATGATCTGCATAAATACACCAATGGCTTTCCCGCCAAAACTCTAATAAGTACATTGATATTCCTGAGGGAATAATTGACACTATTGTTCCAGATTCAGAACTATTTTCTCTTTTCCTTCATTGTTCCACTTTGTTACACAATTCATCCAAAGAGAAAACTATTTCCAATTTTTGTAGTTCTCTCTTTCAATGTGAATGGTACTGAAATTTCCGAGGGTGAGTAATATGTTAATTTTTCTGCATTTAGATGTTGCTGCGAGTAATGCGATATTTTCAAAATCATTTGGTGTGTATATTACCTGTCCAGTAATTTGAATCAACATAAAATAATTTTTTGTTGTTTATTCCCATACTGTTCATGTTGACTTCACAACTTTGCCCATTTCCATCTTCTAAAGGCATCTAGCAGTTTTCCTTTGAACCAGTTTGTGCAGTTGTTGATTCTAACAGAATATGTCAGATGTTATTTAGAATATGTCGGATATTTATGTCGGATTGATTAATTTCCATTTTTTTGTTTCTAAATGTGTAAATTGGTATGATTATAATTCAATAAGTTACTAGATGGTGAAAACTTGACTGGAGTTGAAAGAGTAAATGCTTAGAACTAACCACAGTACAATACACTTGAAAGTTGTTTGAAATGATTGTTAAGTCTTTATTATTGTACATTACTATAAATCTATCTGCATTTACTGGCTACCTGCAGTTAATGATTCTGATGATGAAGTATCAAGCAGTGAAGACGACAGTATGAACGGCTATGAGATCAGTAGTTCTTCAGCTGCTAATATAGCCAGGTATGCTTTATAGTACAGATCAGTTATAACCGCAATTCGTCTAAGAAATATGCTATTATTTGCATCCCCACAGTGCCTTGATCACAGCAAGGTTTCAACTGTGTCTGTATTATCATTACTGTTAATAGTTTTTTGGGGGTTTCCATGCTTATTCCGGCCTTTCAAGGAACATGATTAAATTGGAATCGACTATTCTTTGTTCTTTGTAAGAACTATGCTTCAACCTTGTTAGTCAGAACTATACACTAGTGTACTCAAATTGATGACCAAAGTGGCACCAACCACCAACATCATAATCATAGTTTTTTGGTCAGAGGTACATTCAAGCTAAATGATCAAACAAGTATCAGTCTCTAAGAACTCAAGTAGATGATCAAACTATTGTAGTTCCAAGTACAGTTCCACCAGTTCTAAAACTAACATTAGCTATTATTGTGGATATGGCTAATGGGCCAATATGAGTGTGAAAAATTTGCTAGTAAATTAACAGGTGATAACAATTGTGTCACTGGTTGCTTGAATAATCACTGACAGTGTCTGCATGATGGCCTTCATATGCAGTTTTGAGGACTTCATACATCCTGAACTAAAACACATAGGCTCTTCTTGGTGTAATGACCTTTTTATCATGTTGTGTAAGTGCCTCATACTTTGATTTTATTTTGATTTTAGCAACCTGAACAAAAGTGGTGATGCTGACATGGTATGTTCTTAAAACCAAAGATAGAAAAGTATGTACTGATTGAATAACACCACATACCACAAGCAGTCAGGCTAGAAGTGTGAGAACTGAATGCAAACTAAACCAACTATACCTGAATTGGTAACAATAATGATAATGATATTAATAATGATAATAATATGACCATTAGTGAAACACAGTTTGCACCTAAAGATGTTGTCTACAACTAGAACTAATCAGCCAGAGACATGTGGCACACAACAGTCATGATTAACACTTTGACAGGAAACAGATCCCACGCACCGATTGAATAGCACCGCATACCACAAGCAGTCAGGCTAGAAGTGTGAAAACTGAATGCAAACTAAACCAAAACATAGGAATGAATAAATTAAATGACAAGTGCTACTCCTCCAAACCAAGTAACTGCCAACCTGACACAGAGTCCCCTTCTTTGGTTTACCGTCTTTGATATTCCAAGTTCTGTTTGTGAATAGCAATTTAGGTATGTTCTTAAAACCAAAGATAGAAAAGTATGCTCAATGCAGTAGTGAGCCCTATACCTGAATAGGTAACAATAATGATAATGATATTAATAATGATAATAATATGACCATTAGTGAAACACAGTTTGCACCTAAAGATGTTGTCTACAACTAGAACTAATCAGCCAGAGACATGTGGCACACAACAGTCATGATTAACACTTTGACAGGAAACAGATCCCACGCACCGATTGAATAGCACCGCATACCACAAGCAGTCAGGCTAGAAGTGTGAAAACTGAATGCAAACTAAACCAAAACATAGGAATGAATAAATTAAATGACAAGTGCTACTCCTCCAAACCAAGTAACTGCCAACCTGACACAGAGTCCCCTTCTTTGGTTTACCGTCTTTGATATTCCAAGTTCTGTTTGTGAATAGCAATTTTTATAACTCAACAATCAATCACATGGTCACAATACTGGCGAGTAACAAACTTGGAACTAATAACCAACAAAGTGTCTTTGACAGACACAGTCATCTTAATAAAGCCAGCGGAAAGTAGTTCGCTTTGCTCTTCACAACTGTAGTGTCTATGCCACTGCCATGGTAATGCTGTTAAAACCTGGCTGTGAACCAGTCACTGTAGTGGGAACACAGTTGAAACCTGCCACTGTTTTACGTTGACTTTTGTGACGCAGGCGGCACTGTGGTTTTCCTAGTGAGAAAAGGATCTTCACCTATGCTTTGTCCACTGACTTAAGCTGTTCAACCAAATGAAGCATCGGCATTCAAAATCATTTTGGAACTCCAGCATTTGATGTTAAATGAAAGTGATAGCAACTGGGATGCCCACTACAGTTCTACAGCACTAAACAACTTGGCTGTCTCCGGGTGCCTTAGGGAACTGTTATAAGTCAAGACTTTATAACTTCCCTGTTGTAGCCCATTTCAATGCAAGAAGTTCCAGCTTCATAGAGCAAAATTGTTCATGTTCGTCTCAGAGGTCTGCTTGCATGTACGATAACCTGTTGCTACCCTTGCTTATTTGGTGTCGAAGGACAGATCCAAGCCCTTTACTACCTACATCTGTCTCAAACACTAATGAATGTCAGTGCCCCAAGATTAGGTGCTGTGGTAGGTAAACAATTTAGTTCATCAAAAGCATGTTGGAGCACAAACAAACGTCACTTTGTGAAAAGCACTTGAAGTTATTTTTGTGCCTTTAAGCTCATGCAAACAATGGTTCTGCAGCCCATGTAAGGGGCCTGTAAACTTATCAAAGCTCTGAATAAACTTTAGGTAATATCAAGCAAGGCCGAGAAAGGAGAGAAGCCCTGACATTTTCTGGAGTGGCATTTTTTCACAGCTGAGACTTTTTTTGGAACAATTTTTACTTTATCCGCTGTTAGGTTGTGTCCCAGAAAGATACTTAGTGCTCAGTAAGGTGCAATTTCCCGGGTTTTAACTTCAGACCATTTTCTGTAAGTCTTATCAGCGTCTTGGCAACCTCTCCAGGTGTTCTTCAAAGGACTATGACAGGACATATTCATATCAAATAAGTAGGCAAGTAGAAAATAGGAAATCTTGTTGTTCAAGCAGCTCTGCATGAGGCCACAGAAGGTGGCTGGAGCATTATTGAACCCAAAGGGCAGTCGGTTGTACTTAAACAAGCCAAGTCAAGTAATGAACGTAGTATTGGGTTCTTCTTCATTTATGTCAACTCATGAGGCAAGTAGAAAACAGAATGTTTTGTTGTTCAAGCAGCTCTGCATAAGACAGAAGATGGCTGGAGCATTGTCAAGCCCAAAGGGCATTCGGTTATACTTAACAATCCAAGTCGAGGAATAAATGTAGTTTTGGCTTTGTCTTCTTCATTCATGGCAACTTGATTAAACCCGTTTGCAAGATTCAGGTTAACAACTAAGCACTATCAAGGTCATTAAAACTTTTGTGTGAGAGTGGAAAAGAATCTCTGACAGTCTTAATACTCAGCTTACGATAGTCTACCCATAGACGCAATCATCAACGTTTCTTTTTGGTAGTAGAACAATTGGCAAGGTGAAGGGACTTCGGCCTTCTTTTTTAACTTTATTCTCTAGTTACTTCTGTATGTGCTGCCTTTGTTGCTGGCTTTGTAGAATTCTTCTGGGTGGCTGTGAGGCTAGGATACCATGCTAATGATTTGCATGTTATTTCAACAAAAGCTTTACTTAATCCCAAACTTGAAACTGGCAGACACGCATCTCCAATTGAGTTAGTTCGTTAGTTCTAGTTGTCAACAACTTTTGTATGCAAGCTTTGTTTTCTGTTAAACTGTGATAGGTTTTTGTCTTTCTTTGTCTTAAAAGTCTCGACTTTTAAATTGGGTATTAGGTAATGAGTTATTTTAGATTTAATGAGAAGAAAAAAAGGTTCAAGAGATTCTATTTAATACCTAAATTTTTCATAACCTTTTGTTTGTTTTTGTCAAAACTGCACCTTGCTTTCTAAAGTTATTTGGAAAGATACAAAATCATTATGAGTTTCAAAATATTCTTGACTTATTTTGGTCTCATTTGCACTTTTGAGTAGAGATTTCAGCCTCTCCATTTTCTCAGTTTAAGGTACAAAATGAACTATTCTAAAAAAAGTTGAAGTTGATCTGGTAGATTGTATGGAATTTTTTATCAGAAAAATACTCAAAACATAATGTCGGTCAAAAAGTTGGTTTTGATCTCTTATAGCTGTTTTCTCGAAAAATAGACAAGGTTCTCAAGGCAGTCATTGACTCTGGACTAATTCGTCCTTGTTTTGAGTGTATGGGCAGAGGAACCAAGGGGGCACTGCCCCACCCACCCCCTACCCCCCCTCCCCGAATAATTCTCAGGCTAACTAACATAATCTTTGAATAGGGAATTCATATTTCATAACAAACTTTTACAATTTCCACTTTGCTCCCCCTCCCACAATAATTGCTTGCTTCTGCCACCCATGATCTTAGTTTGTTTTGATTCCTCCAGTCAGGATTTCTTGAAGAATACTTTGCAGTTCATCAAGATGCTGGAATTCGTGTCACATCGGATAGGACATTAGCCAAGCTTGCCACTCCCAGAATGGACACACAGGTTGAGTTATTGTGTTTATATCTATACACTTGAATTGCTCAAACATGGAATGTACTTATGGTTGTCCGGGCTTTTATTTATGTACTTTTAGCATTATTTAAGTGTCCTGTTTATACATTTCAAGTTTTGACATCCTTCTCAAAGCCATTTTTTGAGGAAACTCTAGATGGTCTGCACTAAAGGAAACTTAAATTTTGGTCACGCTAGCTCTTGTTAATGCCGTTAAAAAGGACAGCCCTATCTCAATTAAATTTTTATTAAGTTATTATTTGTTGAAGTAAAACAGTTTATTGTGTTTTCTGCCAATTCAAATTTGAAACAGTGTCTGTGGGTGGTAACTATGTACACAAAAAAGGTTTTGTTTGTTGCCAACTGGGAAACTCTTTCAAGCAATTGTGTGTTAATTCAAACATTATCAATATTATTTATTACTTAAACCAAGTGTTTGATTATGTTGTTTTTACACAGATTAAAGGATTAATCGTTTATTGTTAGTTCATCAAACAGACACGTTTGGATTTGTTATAATTTGCTTGAAGTTGCCATAATTGCATTGTTGTTACAGTGTAGTTTGCATCAGAGGAAAGTGTTCTTTGCAAATGTTTAATTTAAAAAAAATTCCATACTGGAAAATATAAAAAAGATCACCCAAGAGTGAAAGATAGCTCACAAAAGCCAATTTCTAGCAAAAATACTCAAAAACTTCAAGAAAGCAAAATATATGTGAAAACATATTAGAAAGAAAAGAAATCCTATAGTTTTGATGAAATTCTGTTGTGAAATCGTTGAGAAAAGAATGGTTAATGCCTACAAATTTGATGCTATAACCGCCAGTTTGCATATTTGAGAGTCGATATTTATTGACACAATGAATCCAAAGATGTCAGGGTTGGCAAGGTCAAACGCACTTCACTCATCTGTGATTACTTCTAGTTCAGAAAGCTATAGTTGAACACCTAAAAAACAGAACAAGGTTCACAGAAGGACACAATTTACTAAATATGTTACCCTTGTAAAAGTTTTTACAAACCTTGTTTCTATAATATGTCTCAATCAATTATTTTAACTTATCTTCTTTTCTAGACATTGATGTCTCATATAGAACAGGCTGGAGGTACTCATGGGTCAGAGACGTTTCAGCTGTACTGCAAGTATAGAACATATTTTGTAAAGTGGATGTTTCAGCTAAAGTAAGTTGAAGTTAAAATTGAGTTACTTACATGTAAGTGCAGACCGTGCCATGGAACTTTCACTACCTGTTTATTGATTTAGTTTATTTCATTATTTATATCTGACTCAAAATTGTTGCGCCTTTTATGGCACAGATGAGCTCTTTCAATTGACTTGCTCCCATTTTGTATTTCAAACCCTGACACAACAAACTCTTGTGATTTGGTAGCTCATTGATTTTACCACTGCACTGAACTATTGAACACAGGTGACACATGTTCAGCTTCTGTTGAAGTCCTGAGCTCACCACATTGTTGCTTGCTAAACCAATGCCCAGTTAGCCTAGTTGGTAAGGTCCAGGTATGATTCCTGGTGTCGGACCCTCAATGTCTTAAAATACCTGCAGGCGGTAAGACCTTCATGTCTTCTCCAATAAAGATGTTTAATGTAGGACTTACCGGTATCTCAATCTCCTATTGGTGGACTTAAAGAATCCACAACACTTGTGGAAGAAGGGTAGGATGATCCTGGTGTCGTGGCCTGTCAACTCCTAGCTGGTGACAACTCTGAATGAGTATTAATGTAGTACCGAACTATCTAAGCCCTTGAATTATTTTGTACACAGGTGTTGAAAATCCCTGATAAGTAGCTCTTGTATATCTTTGTATATTGTATTTCATTTTAAAAAATAACTAACTATGGAACACTATGAGACACCTTAACCATGATCGTTTTTGTTTTGTAAAGGAATAACTTCAACTTGCTGCTGTATGGACTTGGCTCGAAAAGAACCATAGTCAACCAGTTTCGGAGGGAAATGCTTAAAGATGCCATCCAAGTTGTAGTTAATGGCTTCTTTCCAAGTCTTACCGTTAAGAATGTAAGTACAATGGTAAGAACATCGGTTACAGGCAGGTGCCTTGAAAGATTTTTGATTAGCTACATTTGATGGACCTCTGCATGCATAATAATTTTCCTTGTGTTGTTCCCTATACTCCTGTTGTGATGTGACAGCAGGGCTATTCAATATTAGCAGAAACCAACTGGTGTATATTATCTCAAGTGTTACAATCTGATTGGCTGCCCTACTCATTGTATCTTTAACAGTTAGACAGCAATTAGCAACACTGGCAATGTTTGTAAACAATGAAGCAATGCAAATTCTTTTAATACTCTTTTTTATGTTAGATATCGTAGAGTACTCGTATTCTATGAATGTTATACAGGGTTCTCATTAGAAATTTCAATAGGCGGCCGAAATGTATCAACAGGCGGCTAAATTTTTGGTCTGAGTGACCTTTGTGATACCGAAGGTCCAAACTGCTAAGGGGGGTGTTGGGGCATGCTCCCCCAGAAAATTTTGAATTTTAGGGTTGCCAGAAGTGCAATTTCGTGCATTCTGGGGAGCATTTTAGTTATTTGAACCACGAAGATCTGGCCAACAAAAATGACCTGTTTATGGGCTTAAATGATAGCGAGGACGTTGTTAATGTAGATTCGAAGAAACTAGAAGAATAAAGAGGGAGAGATAACTTGAAGAAGTTTTTAGATAGATACGAGTGCATTCCTGATAGAGATAGATCGTGAGTTGTTTTTTTTTTTTTTGGAATTCGGTGACTTTGGCCGGTAGTCCTCTAAGCAGACTCAAATTCAAAATCCGATGGAATTTAACCTTTGTTTGCTAAGAATTTATACATCCTTACCAACGAGATACATTCTACTTCTAGTCAATTCGAAGTGTGCATTATGTTTTACAAAATAGCTCGATGTTTTTTTTTACGTGCAAATTTTTTTAAGTCAAAGAGAAATTTTACAGCCACTACAGGCGGCTACCTTCGGACGAACAGCCGGCGGAATTCCGCCGGTTGCCGGCTTCTACTGAGGACCCGCAGTAGTAATCATTAAAGACCCACAATACCCTTTGATTGCTTTCATTTGGTAGTAGTAATAGTAGTAGAAGAAATAGTAGTAGTAGTTCAGTTGAACCCCGATAAACTCGAACCTTCTATATAACTCATATTCCTTGCTAACTCGAACAAAACTGACTTTTCCCTTGGATTTGCCTCGTACATCCACTGTAATTTTATCCCCTATTACTCGAAACCCCTATAATTCGAAGTAGTTTCAATTTTCGAAGGCAATTCGAGTTACCAAGGATCAAATGTAGTAGTAGTAGTAGTAGTAGTAGTAGTAATAGTAGTAGTAGTAGTAGTAGTAGTAGCAGTAGCAGTAGCAGTAGCAGTAGCAGCAGTAGTAGTAGTAGTAGTAGTAGTAGTAGCAGTAGCAGTAGCAGTAGTAGTAGTAGTAGTAGTAGTAGTAGTAGTAGCAGTAGCAATAGTAGTAGAAGTAATAGTAACAGTGCCCACCATACCCTTTGAATTTGAGACAATCAATACAATAATCCTAATCTTGATGTTTTTTTCCTTACCAGAACCTGATTCAATCGGCTGTTGACGGCTACAATGTGTGTATTTTCGCTTATGGTCAGACAGGCTCTGGGAAGACTTTCACTATGATCGGAGACAAGGAGGGCAAGTTCCCAGGCATTGCACCGCGAGCATTCCAGGCTATTTTCAAACTCTTGGAAGAGAATAAGTAAGAAATGTGTTGAAATGTTTGACAGTACGCCTGTTAATACTACTTATGCTTTCTTTTTTACTTGCGTCGAGTCAAATGTGTCAGTTGTAACGGCCATCTGCTCACTTAACTGCAAAGAGTAGACCTTCAAGTCTTCTTGGCTAAGCTTAAACCCCACATTAACCCTTTTAACTCCAACCGGAGAACTTTAGAAAGCTAATTGTGTTTCATCTTAAACACAAACAACGCTCAACTAATCTTTGGTAACTAAATCTTATTTGTTTTGCTTTAATAGAAAGAAGTTCTCAATCAAGGTTTACTGTTACATGTTGGAATTGTACAACGACAGGTTGATTGACCTGCTAGCTCCACCTGGGAAAGAAATATCCTTTTAATTATTTTTTTTGTAGCATTAAGATTCCCCATGGGGAGTGAGGGGGGCATCGGGAGCTACATAAGGTTAACGGAGGGATGGAAGCGAGCAAGCTGTTGGTAATTCTGCCTATTTGCTATGTTCTCAGATAGCTAAGGTTCAAATAGCTTTTGAGTCTTGTTGGTGATGAATAAATGTCTGAATACTTTCATTCTCATCTTCACCACTATTCCGCTGCCACTGATACTAGCCTGCATAGCTGATGGTCTTATTGTTAGGACGAAAAATCCAAAAACTAGCGCTCTGATGAACGAGTATGAGAGGAGACCGAGGTACATATTTTGCTTTTTCCCCAGTCTCCTCTCGCACTCCTCCAGCATGGCGCCTGCCTTATAAAATTATTCGTCCTTAATCCAAGACTGCCTGACGCAGGCTAGCCATTCATTTATAGAGATTCTTTAAGTTGATGCAGACGGAGGCGGGAGACGATATTTTGTTGACATAGTATTTATTTGTACTTTGTCACTTGGCAAAGTTTTAAGTTTAGAGTTTATTGAACATTGTCCTTGACATCACGCGATGACCTTTTTGTTGTAATGTTCTTTGTTTTGCAACCAAAATAACGTGACCATCAATTTTGCCTTTTTCGTTCCTACTTTATTAAGAAAGGTTGGTTCTCTATGTTTGCCAAGGCTTACCACTTTGGCTTTCGGCTTATCATGATACCGAATGAAATAAAATAGAGCTATCTCCAAGAACGGCAACCTTCGTGTTACAATTTTGAGTTGTTTTCAGGTATTTTCAAGGTTTTTTATTTGTAGTTTTACTAGTAGTGAGGCCAGTTCTTGCTATTTCCGTCAAGTAATAGCCAGTTTTGTTCATCTGCTTTTTCTTTTATTGAAGTCGTCTTGATAATTAATGGAATCTCCTGTGAAATCATTCGTTTTATGCATAGAGTGTGCAACTGTTTTTCTTAACATTCTGTAACCGGCAAGACTGGATATCAAGAAAGATAAAAAGGTAAGCGCTATTGTGGTTTCTGGTAAAACGCCTGTCCCTTAAAAAGTTCTCAGTTTTGTCTTTTCTCTCTGGCTTATTAAAATGTCTTGAGGGCTATGTTTGTAGATGTGGTAATGGTGATAATAATAATAATAATAATAATAATGATAATAATAATAATAATATTAATATTAATAATAATAATGTTACCAAGTTGCAAATTTCATAGAGAATCAGTTGAGGACACAAGCATTTGTTTCCCTTATATCAGTTGTTTTCTCTAAAACGCTCACAATGAAAAAACGACTTTGACGTCACAACATTGGTAGTTTACTATTTAATACTATTTAATATTTGAAAAACCATATCTCGGCAACCAAAAGTGTTATTTTAATTAAATAAACGATATTTTTCTTTTTTTTCAAAATACCTTTCTAACGAACCAAGTTCCATGACAGCGGTGTATACACTTAGGAAGTTACAGAAAGGCTCTGACTTTTCCGGCTTTGAAAAGGAATTCTGTAACTTGTAAAATATGTTTGCGTTCTTCATTCTAGGGTCTAGTCTTTGTGAACGGGTCGATGATGTTGGAAGCCGAGTCAGCGGAAGGCTTGACGACCATTTTTAACCAAGGCTCGGAGAACAGACACGTCGCTTCAACAAGTAAGTAGAAACTTCCCTTCATTCACAGCCGCAAACTCTGGGAAATAACTCTTATTGTTATATACCTAGACTTTCACTCAACAAAACGAGCACTGTAATTGGTTGATTTCTTGGTCACGTGCCCCTGATCGAATTCAAATGTACCCCGACCGGAATACAATTGCGCAATTTCCCGCGCACCGAACATCACCGAAAACTGAAGTCTCAATAAAAGAGAAAGTCTAAATGTGTAACAAAGCACTTTATTGTATAGTCCCTCGGGAAACAAGTTAGTTTTGTTTTCCCTCGAGTTCTGATTGCGACTCTTGGAAAAGCAAAACTAACTGTTTCTTGGGGACTATACATTAAGTTCATGTTATTATATGGCAAGACAGAATCCTTCAGTGTGATTGGCTAATGAAAGGGCAGGTCTATCTTGTAACGACCGTGGGTGTTACTAAGCTTTTTGATCTACTTCATTATATTTCCTATTATTTTTTTAGTTTATAACTGAAATAGAAAAAAAATGTAATAGATAACTTTCTTAATTAGGTTGTTCTACCTTATTCTAAGCTAATCTAGCAAACTACAGACTGCAGAAATTACAGACGAATAGATAACTCTTTAACCCCATTCGCTCGCTACAGTCGGTACGTCGAGCTCTCGGTCTGATACTTTCCAGTAAAGACCACGCTGTCGGTTAATTAGCACTTATTCTATTTATTAAATTGAGGTGGATAGTGGCAGAAGGCGCGAGGTAGATATTCATTTAGCCACTATCCACCAAAGTTGAAGAAGAATAAGTGTTTTGTATATACCAGCGAGGCAACAAACTTCCTTTCAAGAAAAGCAAAATATTTTTTAGGGAAAAATCTCTTTTATCACTTGAATCACTTAGCGTGTCGACAATCACGCGTGAGAAGCCTAACATAAGGCGTAAAACAGAATTTATTAAGGCTGTTTTAAATCATCCCGTTTTTTAAGGAATTTTTTTCAAAATCGTGATCCGAAAATCTACTTTCGTCCGCCATTTTGTTTCGGTCTCATTATTTCGGAGGTAAATATTGTCTTACTTCTACTATTTCTAAACCAATTAAATCGCACTTGGCCGAGCTGGTTTATCTATTAAGTAATGTTTAGTAAGAGCAACAAACTATTGTAAAGACCACAGCAGCAATCTGATTGGTTAACATACTTACACGTCATATGCTAGTTGTTTTTCTCGTTCTGTTTTTTTCACTTAAAATAAAAGTACAAACGTTGCTTCTGCTTTTTAGAAATGAACGCAGAGAGCTCGAGATCTCATTTGATCCTTGGCATCGTAATTGAGAGCACTAACCTGACCTCGGGTGCCGTGGTGAAAGGAAAGGTAAACTAACAAATTTGAGACTGTTCTCTGGTGAAAAAAGTTAAAAAAACTACAAAGCTTTCAGCTGTTTTTTTGTTTAATCTGATGAAAGGTGTAAAAGAACAGCTGAAAGCTTAGTAGTTTTTTAACTTTTTTAACTAGAGAACATTTTGTATTTTTTAAAAAAACAATTTTATGGATAACCCTGGTTGCGCCTCAATTCTTAAAACTTGAGACTGTTTCACCTGACCTTCTTTGCATTTGTTAACCAAGTTTAATAGATTAAACTGTTTTCAAATTGCAAAGTTTTAATGGTAATTTCTTTATATCTTCTTCACCTTGATAGTTGAGTCTGGTGGATTTGGCGGGATCTGAGCGCGCGGCCAAAACTGGGGCCTCTGCCGAACAACTGAAGGTAGGTTGTGTACGACATATGCATGTGATAGCTTTAAAACATGTTTTTGCTTTTCTTCAAATATGTTTCAATAATCGATTTTTCGTCTGCTTGGAAACCCTTTTCTTTCCCCGTGCCTTACTGATTCAGTCTTGAGTTGTATTGTTTTACCAAACAACAATCTTAGTTCGGTATGGAATTGCAAGCTTAAGAAGTAATTTAAGATACAATCCTGGGTTATGGCAAGCCTTGTATCCCGATTTTCGGTAGTGATATTGAGATGAGAGCGCTTTGGGCTTTCTTCTCGTGGAACAGCAATCCATCTCGGGTTAGTTCTCGGCAGAAGTTCATCGTTATTCATACACCCAGCTTGGTTCGGGAACAGTCTTAGTTCTTGCTTGACACCATGGTCTTTCCAGGAACGCACTTTTAGCTTTTATATAAGTTATCAGCCGCTATACTAATCAGCCTCCCACTTTCCATTTCGCTTAGTCTTGGAAGTTCTACACTCAACTTCAGTGTTGTCTTCAATATTATGCGCATTTAAGGAATGCAAAGTCTTCAATTAAACTGAAGAAATGTAAACTTTTAAGTTTTCTTCCCTATTCATTCTATATCAAGTATTGTTGCACACGGTGTAGCCAGCAAAGGAATTGGCCGCTTTTTACGTTTTCCTTCAAGAAGCTGCTGAAATTTCATTTGCTCTTTTCTTTCAGGAAGCGCAGTCGATCAACAAAAGTTTGAGTGCGCTTGGAGATGTTATTTCAGCCTTATCGAGCGATCAGTCCTTCATACCATACAGAAACAACAAGTTGACGCTGTTGATGCAAGACTCACTTGGTAAGACGTTTGTGACCCTGTTACCCAGCATGCGTAGCAAGCGTTTCCGTTGGGTTTGGGCGAGATTTCTATTTTGGCCACGCGAAAACTGGGGCGAGAACAAAAAAGAAAGCCTTGCCAAAACCCAACGGAAACGATTACTTGTTATACATGAAGATCATAACCACCCCGAACACTTTAGTTCGTTAGGCCAAGACCTTGTATCTGGGCACAGTAATTGGCACTATAATTTAGATTGTCACTGCCCAAAAGTTGTGTTTTAGTCTAAACGTGAAAAATTTATAACATATGGAGTTTCATTCTTCAATTTTTATCTAAACCAAGAAAAATATGAACAACATAGCAAAGAAATTGAAATAACACGTGTGTACAGTTGCTTTAAACTTGCTTTATTGTAATTCTTATTTGTGTTCCTGCCTTTTGCAGGAGGAAACGCTAAAACGCTTATGTTTGTCAACATTTCACCTGCGGACTACAACACTGACGAAACAGTCACGTCCTTAACGTGAGTAGCATTGACTAATAAGGCAATTATCTCAGGAGCAGCACATCGACATTTTTAGGAATACCTGTCATAGGGCCGGCGCTTATCTCCGGTTTCTGTAGTGTTAAGTGGATGAGAGTCTTTGACTCCTCCTGGACAGGACACTAATCCATCGCAGGTTAGCTCCCAGCAGAACTGGTACTCATTTATACAGCTGAGTCGACTGGAACAAGTCAGGTAAAGTGTCTTGTTCAAGGACACAACACAGTAGACTGACGGGGGCTTGAACTCGCGTTCCTAGGATTACGAGTCAAACACGCTAACCGCTCGGCCACTGTGCCGCTCAAATTTAATCCGTTCATTCTAGGACAATACGTGGAGCGTTAGGATTATCTTTAATCCACTCACGAGGCTTAGTTCTAGGGCAGCACTTGGTTCACTTTTTGTAGGAAAATCTTAATTGGACTCTTCGAAACTTCGAACGTTAGATCCTTGCTTTTGATTTAGAACTTCGATCTATAGAAAGACACTACGCATTTTTTTAAAAAGATGAGTCTTAAATCGACTCGTGAGGTTTAAATCGTGGATAGTACGTGGAACACTTATACTGTAGAAACTTAATTATTAATCATTTCTTTAAGTCTTCGATCTCAAGAAAAACAGAGAACATTTTCTGTTGGTATATCTTTAATTGACTTGTGAGGCTTAAACCTCGGACAGCACGTGAAGCATTTACCGTAGAAATATCTTTAATGAACTCATCAAGTCTTGGATCTCAAGAAAAACATATGAAACATAATATGTATGAATATCTTAAAACGACTCACGATACTTTTAAAAATCTCTTGGAGAACATGTCGAGCTTTAACTCCATTATTAATCTTTTTGTGTTGTTTTGTACAGATACGCGTCTCGAGTGAAGCTCATCACAAACGATGCTTCAAAGAATGCTGACAATAAAGAGATCGCAAGACTGAAAGGGGTAAGTTCAATGGACAGCACGTAGTCATGTGAACGTTTAGAAGACAATAGGCCATTCCACAGCTCCTGAATTGTAACCAAGCCTCTACATGAAACCGAGGCGAAGGTTGACCTGGCACAGATAGAGAAGTGGAAGTAATTAACATAAGAAAGAAACTTACTGCCATTTCTATTATTTCCGCTTCTCTGGCTGTGCGAGGTCAACTTCGCCTCGGTTTTCAGTAGAAGCCTGATCTGTCAAATGGTCTATTACTTTGTCGTGCAGAGTTCTTAGATGAAGATTCTGACAAAATTACAAGACTAAAATATTTAAAAAAACAATAACAATAACGATATGAACAATAATAATTACAATAGTAGCGTATGGTAATAAAGTTGGTATCAATTGGAATAAGAATAGGAAAATTTACCATTATATGAACTTATGCATTTGTTTTGGAAAAGGTCCACTGGCCATTTGAAAACTGTCTCACAAACTGAATCAGAAAGTTTACTTGTCTTACGAGAGAATAGGCCTTTTGCAATAGGTGATCACATGGTATACTTAATGACATTCTTGTTGGCAAAGGAATGTCACAGACTCCACTGGGAAATTTAGAACAAAGAAAAATTACGCTTTTCTGGTTAATTGAGCCTTGTCTTGGAGTATGTGACATTTCTTTGCCAGCCAGAGTATCATTAAATGTACCACGTGATTACTTGTTGCAAAAGGCCTATTAGTAGACATAAAATAGGGAAACTAGTTTACAACTTGCGTGAGTGACAGGATAACCACGGATGATCACAGGATGATGTCTAGATTGCTACGCGATCGTTTGTTTTTTGTTTTTGCTTCATTACTCCTGTGTTGCGAACCAGGCCCGAGTATAATCAAACTCAGCGATATTTCTTTTTTTGTAGATAATTGCCAAGTTGAAGAAAGGAGAGGACGTTGATGCCGATGAAGAGTAAAGGATGTCAATGCAGTCATCATCAACAGTTTAAGTGAGGGTGTTGACCTTAACGGCATTTTTACATTGAATTATGTCGATACTAGAGAGGGGAGGGAAGGGAGTACAGTGTGTATATAGCCAGTGAGGGGAGGGGAGGGTGAAACTTTTTTCCTACTATTTATTGCTTAGACTAGGAGAGTGCGGATGGTTTCTAGTAAGGGAGCATCGTTTTTTACTTCGAACTATGTCGATAACATTAAAGTCCCTATCAAGCTTAATTTATTGTTTTTTGGATTAAAACTGTTGCTATCTGTGAACTCAAAATTCGAATAACCAAAGAAAACTTCCACGTCTAAGTATGCCTTTTAACCAAAAAAAGATTGGAATGTAAATTTTGACCGAGCAGGCCGGGGAATGGTAACCTGCGAATTATGTGGCTTTTGTTTAAAAAGTTCATTTCCTTTAAAAAATGTCAAAATTTTTATTTCAAACAATTTCAAGGGAATAAATCATTGACTAAAGTTATAACAATGTGACTATTGTAGCCAGAATTTAGTTTTTTGCGATATAGAAGATTGTGTCTGCTCTATGCCTCGTGCTACGTCATATGCCTCCCGCTGCGTCATCATTGCACGCTTCAAGTCTAAAAAGTGTAACAAGAACGGCGAGAAAAGTTTTTTTTTCGAAAACTACTATTAATAAAGGGTTCTACTTTTCATCTGGAACTTAAAAAAATAAGCTTGATAGGGACTTTAAGGGGAATGGAAGGTTGAAACTCTAAATAATTCGAATTAAGCTAAAAAGGCGCGTTGTTTTTGTCATAATTCAACTCGGACTCAATTACTAGCTATTGATTATATAGCAGACAAATTATTTATTTCGCGTCAACATTTTTTGGGAACACATCTTTATATCTGATTGAATGACGAACTTGTTACAATTGATAACTTGTAAATCCCCATGCGAAATTTCGGACTAATAATTCGTAATTCCGTCTACAAGTTGTCTGCTATATTATTACATGTAAAAACGTGAGTCAAACCGAGCTGGCCTGGGTCTCCCATAATCTCAAAGCTTTTCAATGTTCTTGAGAGGTGGGAGGATCCCGCCATACCAGATTTTCCAAATCGGTGGAATCGTGGACCAGCCCTCGTACTGGAGAGTTTTAATCAGAAAGAACCTTTTGCCACAGGGCTGTGATCTTAAACCTTTTTTTTTTTCAAGAGTGAAGTGAAAACTTGCTTGACTTGAAATCCTAGTGAGATACCAGCCTCGTTCTGAGGACTGGCCCTAAGGGAACAAGGTTGAGTGAGATGTGTGTAAATAAGGCGTATTAGTATATACCAGCTCGGCTACGCGCAGTTTGATTGGTCAAGAAGAAGTAGATGCGAGACCATATTTACCCCCAAACAGTAGATGATAAGACCCGACGGAAGTTGTAGCTTCACGTCCCTTTCGGATCACGAAATTTCATTCTCAGTTTTACGCCATTCACGGCATTTTGTAGTTGATAGGCTGTGAAAACCTGGAGATCTTTATTTTGTCTTCTAGACAAGTTGCTTCCTTGGTATATACTAACACACTTATTCCATTTCAATTTCGGTGGATAGTGACTTAATTAATGTTCAGTGCTCAGTAAATATTTTGCCACTTCAACTGAAATAGAATAAGTGCTAAATATTGAGTAGAAACTTTTTTACGTAATACACGATACTATTTTTGTAAAAATAATCCTCGTTTTATTTATAGTATGAAATAATCCAATTTATCGCAAATTATCCAATTTAAGGTAGTATAGAGACCATTTTCCTGCTTTTTTATATTTCTGTACTTGCCAATGTGTCATTTTACATCATATGATATCAATTCATGTGTTATCAAGTTATAGCATTAGATTTTTGTACGTACAACTTGCAAACAGTGAATAAATTGTACATATTCCATTGTCTTTCGAGTTTTTGGATTTGAAAAATATTCTAGTGTTGATAAATCCAAACAGTAACAATATGGCCTATGTAAAATTAGACAGAACCTCAACACATAATTGCCACAGATTTATTAAACGTTCCACTTTCTTACTATAGTGGTAGGTCAATTTACAGATTATTCTGTTATTCGTAAAGTATTGCAATGTTCCAACTTATACCATATAACCAAGAAACGCGCGTTTTACATTTCGTAATATCAAAAATAAAGATATTTCGTTTACTGCAGTAGACCGCTAAACCATTTTGATTTACAAAATGATTTCCAGTAACAACATGTAATTGTGCTTTCTTCTGTTTCGAAAATCAAAGCTAGCGGTTGTGTCAAAAACTTGCCAGTTCCTGTAATTATTTTACATGTAAAAGATTTACACTCTTTTTTATAAGAATATATTTTATAAGAATAGTGAGGCTGAAATTGACCAAATTTTAGAAATATTTAGGAATAATTGCGAAGCCCAGATTTTGTTAAGAATATAATTTTGCATGTGGAAAAAAAAATCACATCAGTGATTAAATTTGTTGCAACTGCACTCTAATCCCAAACGGCAAAGCCAACCAAAACAAACAATAAACATAACCAGCCATCTAAAAATACTGTTTTGCTTGTCAATACAGATCTATTTCCATGTCATCGTTATTCCCAAAACTGAGAGTAATTGTAAGAATATTTTCAGCCTAGAATTGACTTAAAATTGAGAATTTCCAGCCTTAATCCGAAAAACAATCTTACAAAAAAAAGTTTATAGCAACCTCGAATATACAACCTATTTGTTGTAAATTTGATTGCCAAATGTTTTGAAAAGTAAGACAGCGACAAATCATCTCTTCATTGCCCTTCCATTGCCGAAATTCTCTTAAACACAAAACGTAGCTTAACAAAATAAAGATTGTAAATCGTTATCTCTTGATAACTACTGTGATAACAACAGTTGAACTCAGATAACTTGAATCGACAAGGAAAACCGAAATTGTTTCGAACTTTTTCCAAGAGGATAAAAAGTCAGTTTTGAGGTTAACCCAAGGGGGAAATCGGTTTTAAGGCAAATCGAAGTTGAAAATCAGTTTTAAGACAAATCCAAGGGAAAATTCCTTTTATCTTTGAGTTAGCGGGAATTCGAAATACCGAGGGTTCGAGTTATCGGGGTTCAACACTATGCAGTCGAATAACCTCGTTCTCTTAAAAATGACACGTTTCTTTTATCAAATTCTTATACAAATATAAAATAACCAACGTACATACAAACCCATCGTAACATGGGCTAAACTATTTTAAATATTTCACATATTCAGTTTCACTTTTTTGGGGTAGCAACATCTTAATTTAAAGTAGCAATATCTTAATTTAAAGAATTAAGCATATCTTTGAATAACAACAATGAACAATTTTGTTTAACCGTTTAAGCCCTAAACACGATGGTTAAATTCTCCCAACCAAAAGCCGTTCTTTTCCTCTTACCAGTTACGGAGAATGTTGCTTTTAATCTTCATTAGTTTTCTATGGCCTCTTGTATGAGCTGTGTAAGGAGAAGTCAAATTTTGATAAACTAGCCGGGGTTGAACTGGTCAGAAAACGCGGAAACGGTTTCGTTTAGAAACGAAAACTTTTCTTTGCGTTTTTGGCTCCATTTACGAAAAGAAAAAAGTAGGGATTTTTAGGAAAAACTCAAAGTATAATAGGGGCGTTTTAGGGTGTGCATAAATAATTAGGGATTTCAAGGGCCATCAAATTGCGTTCTTGAATCGTTTAGCGTTGTCGAATGGAATGGCTGAAACGATACGAAAACGATTGACAGCAAGACTTGTATCAGTTTTCAAACGAAAACGCATACTTGTGGACGGTGCTTAAATTTACCCTACTACAAATACTACGCGATACTAAGCTAGTCTGCCCTTGTTTAGGAACAAGCCCGTTAATATATCAGTTTTTTTGTACTTGCTCCCATGGCAGAGAAAGCAACCAAACATTACAAATAACTGTTTAAAAAAAAAGATAACAATTTCTTTTTCTCTAAATATTGTTGAATACGGACAAAACGACTCAACCAAAAGGTCAAACAAATCGTACTCAAATTAAATTATTCAAACCCTTCGGGTCGTTTTGAAGATTTAACAGTCACAAACTCTTTGGCGACTTCATCGTTCATTCTCTGTGAGAGAATCTTCAGGATTGTCCAGCCAGTCTCATCTATTTTAACGAAGCGACCCAGGCTTGGGTTGCATGCACAGGATCCCATCTCGGCAATGTCCCTTAGATGGAGAACTGTCATACCAATCAGTTTATCAGCCCTGGCAAAACTGTAGTCCTTCACACAGATCTGAAGTTCGTAACTATCTACATCTTCTTCGTTTCCGAGTATACTGAAAGAAAAAGATAACCTTTTGAAATGGTGTCATTGTTAATGTCCTTGTTTGCCAAGATTGGGGTTCTATTATATCTGTCACATATTCTAGTGTAAGATCAGTTTGGAAAAAGGTCCCTTCGTTATTTCGGGGCGTCTCTTTTGGAATAAAATTCCTGTTGAATTAAAGGAAAGCCAGTCTCTAACAACTTTTATGAAAAAGCTAAAGAATTACAAAATTGACAGTTACTCAAGCTTCGTTTGGTTTCATTACTTTCCTACACTAAACGCGACCGTTTGTCCTCAACTTTAATACTACCTCATGAAAATAAAATCTAGAATGTACAGTGTATCCTCTAGATTAGTCTCGACTATTAGGATATCCTGTACTCGTCCATCTCATTTATTAAATTATTATTATTTTTTCTTTTTGTATGTATGTACTTTATAACTCCAACTTTTTTTACTTATGTTTAATGTTTGCTTTTGCAACTCAATTGACTAGAGTTCATTTTAGTTATTTTGTAAGACATTTTTTCTGCATCTGTTGTAATTAAATAATTACTATAAATATATTATCAATATATGTTACATACATATCATTAACTAGTACAAACAATAAAAAACTGAAACTGGAATTCGAAAAGAACTAAAAAGTAAAATTATTTAGAATTGCAAACTTATGTAACTGACCATTTCGATAAATACGGCGACTTGTACATTTACCCACAGTTCTTAGCGCGTAAATCGCATTTATAGAAAACAAGAATAATATATATAGAACAAAAGAAAAAATATAGAACACAAGCAAAACGTATTAGTTTATTCAACACTGAGTAGTCTGTAGTGTGACAGAATAGCACAAATTAGGATTGATGTATTTGTCCAAAACGCTTTATTTTAAATCCAATGAAGCCCTATTCAATCTGTAACTTTGCTTGTTTTCATGGTTGTGGTTGTCACATGAGAATGTCAGGTTGAATAGCACTAGCTGTGACCTGTAACTTTAAAGGCAAAGTTTTAGGCTTAATTAGTGCTAAATTAAACATAAAGTGAGGCATTTGGATCAAACATATTAACTCCAATGTGTGCTATTATTGCAATCTTGGTCTAAGAGATGCAATCTTTGGAACTCAACCCGAACTTAGCACTTACAAGTAAAAGGTCTCATTGTATTTTGGCGACCAGTCATTGTTCTTAGATTTGGTGGCCTGTCTTCGCTTCTTGCTGCCCATGTTTGGACCAATAACGTTTACTTCCACAAAAGGTCGGAACATTCCTGGATACAAAGGAGGGTGAAATGGTGACTTGATTACACTTCGGGTTTACTATAATTACTGGAACTATTAGCTTAAGACATGAGTACACCAATCTTTTTTAAGAACTGGTATTGAAGGGTATGGCATAGCGCGACGTTTTGCAAAGTTTTGTTCTGTTTCACCCCTGGAGAATAGTTCATTCCAAGTTCACCAGTATGTTTGTTGAACACGTTTTTGTCTACTATGTAGTTATTAATATCATCATCGTCGTCATCGCTATCACTATATAACGTTAAACTCATTACCATTAACACTGTCATCATCATTAGTATATGGCTTTTGGGGCTGCTATATTTAGATCTATCGCTGTTACTCCTGCTAATAACAGTGTTATCAACCTTTTAATTTGCAATACCTTTTTTGATTCATTCATCATCACTGCCATTCTAACTTCAAAAACGTAGTTGTTTTGAACGACAAAAACTTCGTATTTTAAAGTGCACACGAAGTGAAAAATTTTATATTACTAGTTGATTTGATATTTTATTATTAGTGGGTAGACCTTAGTATTTGAGTATTACTGGTAAAACATTTTGTCAAAATTTTTATGGTTCTTGAGATACGAAAGCCGTGACTACACGGTGCAACATTGCAACATTGCGTGCAATTGAAACCCTTCGTGTAGCCACGCGGTGAATTATTGCATGCAATGTTGCAAGAGTAGGATCGGTTTCTACTTCGCGCGACGTTGCGTGCAACGATTTCAAAGGTGGCTACACGGTGAAATTCTCCTGTTGCGTGCAACGTTGCCTGCAATGTTGTACTGTGTAGCTACGGTTTAACATTGAAAGTTAACTGATGACGTCATGTATGGTTTCGACAACTTTGCATTTTTTTAAAAACCTATTACCAATCCTTAACCTTTGGACAAAAAATCTAAGCCAAACCTGCACTGATGATTATCTACCTTGAGATACATCAGCAGCCCAAGTTTGGCTTAAATACATCCAAAGGTTTATGGATTGGCAGCAAATTTTAAGAAAATTCAATATTTGTCGGAACCATACATGACGTCATCAGTTGAGAACTTAAAGTCCCTATCAAGCTTAATTTTTTATTTTTTGGATGAAAACTGTTGTCATCTGTGAGCTCAAAATTTGAAAAACCAAAGAAAATTTCCGTGTCTAAGTATGCCCATTAATAAAACAAAAAAGATTGGAATGTAAACTTTGACCGATCAGGCCGGGGACTGGTAACCTGTGACGTAGCATCAGTGAGTATGTGCTTAATTTCGTTTCTGTTGAAAAATGTCATAAAATTTTTATTTCAAACAATTTCAAGGGAATAATTCATTGATTAAAGTTATAACAATTCGACTATTGAAGCCAGAATCAATTTTTTGAGATAAAAAAGATTGTCTCTGCTTCATGCCTCGTGCTACGTCATATGCCTCGTGCTACGTCATCATTGCACGCTTCAAATCTAAAAAATGTAACAGGATTGGCGAGAAAAGGTTTTATTTTCGAAAATTACTATCATTAAAGGATTCTACTTTTAATCTGGAACTTAAAAAAATAAGCTTGATAGGGACTTTAAAACTTTCACTTCATATACACTTTAAAGCACGATGTACGCCATGTTGATACGGAGGACTTAGCTCATTACTTTCCTAACAGTAAAGCTTGGTTCACACTAACGACAGAAGCGGAGACGAGATGTAAGCGGAGACGGAAGAAGCCTTACTTTCTAGTGTGAACCGAGAAAACGGAGACGGAAGCACAAGCGGAAGCTCGACGGAAGCGGAGACGGAAGGAACGGACCGTTCCTTTTTCTTCCGTCGTTTCTTCTGCTTCCGTTTTGCTTCCGTTGTGGTGTGAACCAGTAATGACAGAAGCGCAAGCAGAAACAGAAGGATGATCCAATGAAAATGCTCTTTTCCAGCCCCTCGGCAAAAATTCCTACAAATATGGCAGCAGCGGAGTTGTTGACCGAAGCTGTTAGAAAATACCCGTTTTGTATGTTGCTTTCATGCCCAAAACGTTTTTTTTGGCCGCAAAAAACTCTCTAACCCAAATGGTTCTTATTTTTCTGAAATTTGTCAGTTCATGCCTTCTTCTCCGAAGACGCAGCCAAATGAAAGCCAACACTGGCAAAAAATCTCCCTCATCTGCCATTTTGAATTGACAAGACGCATGCACGGAAGCGAGGCTTCTGTCTCCGTTTCCGTCGCATCAGTTCTCGCTTCGATGTAGCTCTGGTAGCTTCCGTCTCCGTCTCCGCTTCTGCTTCCATCGCTAGTGTGAACCAAGCTTTAAGGTTCCTGGGCATTAACTTTTTATTAAAGGCGGGGACAACATTTGACTTACCTGAAGATGACTTCCACTTCAAATCCTTAGCATTGACAACTGCAACGAAAGCAAACGGTGGTTGCCATAACTACTACTACTTGTGACAGAGTGAGTGAGTTAGACTGCTCGTAAATATACAGTTAGGTAAATTTCGAAGCCCATCACTTCTGCTTTATGCTAGAACTCGACGTTACCAAAACAAATAGGGCGTCAACATTAACGATGACAACAGACACAGGCTTTCAAGCACACTCGGGTGAAAAAGTAGGAGAAAAGTAGGACCAAAACTCTTTTAAAAGACAAAAGAAGGATTTCGAGGGGAAAAGTAGGAGAAAAATAGGACAACTGAGGGCTTAGAAGAAGGACTAAGAATGC
>JAOBAT010055125.1:0-21240 GCA_026413305.1 Hydrozoanthus tunicans
GACAACCGTGATCAATTCCGCATCCCTCTCTAATTATGAGCCCCCCATCAGGTAGGTCCAAAACTAAATAAGCCCCCCTGGGGGCTTATTACAGCATTTAAAAAAGGGAGCCTAGAACCTGTTTAATGGAGGCAGCAAACTTCTTTAATTTCTCAGGTATAATATTTATAGGGACCTTTTTAAAAAACTAGGCAAAAGGTTAAAAAGAGGATGACAGAGTCAGATTCTGATCTAGAAAGGTCTGATTAATTTCTCCACAAGCTCTGAAATAATTACATAATATGATATGTAATTAGGTTTATTACAATGAATGAGAAATTTTTTCACTTATATACAAATTATACAAATATTAATATCATATTAAATGGCCTCATTGACAGGTGTTCTGTTAGACGCAAATGAATGTGCGTTTGGCTCAAGCATTGCCCTGGAAGGAGAAAATCATCGATACCCTTGCCCATATCAGTTTGAGTTGAAACAAAAAATTGCTGAGTACCGGAAAGTAAAGAAAGAGCAAATTTTTCTTGGAGTTGGCAGTGATGAAGCTATTGACATTATAATGAAGGTCTTTTGTACACCAGCCCATGATAGAATATTAATCACCCCACCTACATATGGAATGTACAAGGTAGTTACCATGGTTACACAAACCACAATTTTAAGTGATAATTGATTTTTTTTTTACCCATTCAGACCTGATGGTTCAAAGAAAAACAAAACATATGACTTTATGTCAATTGTTTTTAACTCTCCTAAGGTTTTTTTTTAAATTTTCAAACTTGACTTTTGACTTTAATTTATAAAAGCTTATACACTCAAAAAAATTTTGGCTAACAACAGTCAATTTTGAGTAGAAATTTCAGATTCTATAACAAACTATTACAATATCAAATATGCCTGGATCCCCACAATATTTTTTTTGTTTCCGCTGCCCATTTATGCTCACTCATACTTATTTACACTGTGTTATGAGTTTAAAAAGTCCTTTACCTGAAAATCACTCAAAACATTCTAAGAAAGGCCTCATAATGTTTATCACTCCCAGGTTGTTGCGAACATAAATGACATCGGAATCATCTCAGTCCCTCTTACTGAAGAGTTCCAGTTGCCAGTTGAAAAGGTAATCTAATCTAATATTATTAGCTCTTCTGTTCATCAAAACTGCAGCTGAGAGAGTGATTTGTTTAAGACATGTATAGTACATAAGTATAACTTTGCAAACTTTGTTTTTACACTACAAAAAAATTTTAAGTCAAAACTTGTTTTTGGAGGCTGAGATAAATGTTTCTTTATTTTTTATTGTGCAGTGGTTGAGCGGTTAGCATGTTTGACTTGTAATCCTAGGGTGGCAAGTTTGAATGCCAGTGAGACAACTGTGTTGTGACCTTAGCTTAAGCAAGGTCCTTTTCTAGACATGCCCCAATTGAGCCGCCTGTATATAATTTATATTAAGGAGTACAAGCTTCTGTATTAGCTATTTTGTCCATTCTCATTCAAAAGTTATTGTACATGCAGCTGCTTAAACTTGAAACTTATAACACTCACTACAGCTATATCTCGCCCACCCCTCCCTTGCCAACTCAAAGCCCATAACATCAAGCTACACCTTTGCTGCCTTCCCACTTAAAACCTCATACATGTAGCTATACCCTCCACTCCCTCTCAAAATCACATTACATATAGCTATGCCCAACCCCCCTCCCCCTCTTCCACCCCAAAACCCATTACGTGTAGCTTTATCCCCTTCCCTCCCTCACTTAAAACCCATTACCTGTAGACCTGTATATATCCTCCCCTCCCTCTGCCTCTCAAAACCCATTACATGTAGGTGTATACCCTCCCCTCCATCATTATAGTTTCCCCCTTTCTCTATCTCCCACTTAAAACCTATTACATGTACTATACCCTCCCCTCCCTCCCAACTCAAACACCATCAATATAGTCCCCCCTCTCCTCCATCTCCCACTCAAAACCCATAACATGTAGCTTTGCCCTCCCTCCCTTTCCTTACACAAAACCCATCAGATGTAGTCATACCATTCTCTCTCTTCCCCTCTCAAAACCCATTACATAAGACTAAAGTGGTGATGAGTGTGTCTTAGATAAACCAACACAGAGAGGCTCTAGTTAGCTGTACCAGTTGTCTATTGATCTAAAGATCGATTGTGAGTGTTTATGACATGTGCCACACAGTATGGCTTTTACACAATACCAGCAAGACAAATTTTAAGTCACAAAAGCTCCAAAACTTTGTACTGTATTGACCATTGTTTTCAAGACTAACACCAACAATGACAATTCTCTGTTTGCCTTAAAGGTACTAAATGCTGTAACGCCTGAGACTAAAGTAATTTTTCTGTGTTCTCCAAACAACCCAACTGCTAACAATATAGCCACAGATGACATCTTGGCTGTTTTAAACAGCTCCTACAAGGGAATCGTAGTCGTTGATGAAGCTTATGTGGATTTTAGTGAGAATCCCAGCTTGTGTTACCTTTTGAGGGACCACCCACGATTGATCATTTTGCAGACAATGTCTAAAGCATTTGGGTTAGCCGGAATAAGGTGAATTTTTTTTTCGTTTTCATTAGAATAATATTATTTTAAAATGTTGCAGCTTATGGCATTTTTTTGCTCAAGGAGAGAAGGGAAAACAGGCAACATGACTCCCCGACAAGGTCTGCCACCCCAAAGTACTGTTTAACGTACTTATCCGAGAAGACGCGAAGGTTTAACCGTTTGCAGATGTTACAGCAAAGGCAGCACCTTCTCCTCAGTTGCTTTAAGACCCTGAGTGAAGGTCCGGCACCGGGAATCAAACCTGGGCCTCCCGCACAACAGACTGGCACCTTACCAACTGGGCTTATTTTTAGAACTCATTGAGTAAAAATATCAAAAACACTTTCTTCCACTTGTAATAGTTAGCATTAAGGCAGAGGCCAGATCTACACATTATTCCAAAACGTAATCCCATGTCCAAACGAACTCTTACCCTTGGTTTCAATTTTTGCAACATTCTGTCTCATAATCGGCTCAGTGTCAGATAGCTAGGTAGGGTTGATAACTCTTTAAGTCAAGATTGTGCTTTTACCTGTCCATCAGGCTTGGCATGGCTTTTGCACACGAAGGCGTTATTGAAATATTCAACCGGGTCAAGTTTCCGTACAGTGTGAACAAAATGACGTCAAGGGTCGCTTACAAAGCTTTCTCCAACATTGAAGGGCTGCATAACAATGTCAGCAAGATTCTCGAGCAGAAGAAAACAGTCATAGCTGAGCTACAAAAGCTCTCATTCGTCAAGAAGGTACGGTGGAGAGTTTTTCTGTGCATTCGGTTGGATGTATTAACTTTTGAGTATTTGCAAGTTATTGTTTTAATCACAATTTAGGTCAACTGATGCAATGTGTACACTTACATTATGACTGCCTCCAACACTTTCCTCTTTGTCTTTGAAGATTTGAAAATTTGGAAGTCAGTTTTTCCTGTTTTTGAACTGGCTCACGCAGCTAACTTTGCTTGTATTTTTAGCAAGTGTGAATTTGTCATTACATCTCTGACTTTATTTTGACTAAAGAGTTTAATAGAGTAGTTTGTTTTGCCTAATGTGTAGCTTGTTTAGTCTGTTTCTCGAAATGGTCAAAACTGGATGATGTTACAGAGAGAGAAGAATCCTGAGTTTTAGCCGCCCTAAGCGAGCGAAACATCGGAAAACAGTGGATCCGGAGAAATAATTCACAAATATTCCCGGAGTTGACGAATTATCTGGTTAATTAGGCATAATTGTGCCACAAGCAACACAATAACTCTCCTTTTCCTTCTTTTTCTCTTGTCAACCATGTTTGTTGACATCTGGTCGAGTCATCCTACGTCACAGCAATCCTTTTGGCCGCGCAAAACGGGCCACTTTTGGTGGTTAAAATCGAGCTTTTGGCGGCAAAAACAGGTTGAAAAGCGATGCTCCGCGTTTTTTCCACCCACAAATAAACTTGTCTTGCAACAAAATTAAGCTTTTGAGTATTTGCAAGTTATTGTTTTAATCACAATTTAGGTCAACTGATGCAGTGTGTACACTTACATTATGACTGCCTCCAACACTTTCCTCTTTGTCTTTGAAGATTTGAAAATTTGGACGTCAATTTTTCCTGTTTTTGAACTGGCTTACGCAGCTAACTTTGCTTGTATTTTTAGCAAGTGTGAATTTGTCATTACATCTCTGACTTTATTTTGACTAAAGAGTTTATGGAGTAGTTTGTTTTGCCTAATTTGTAGCTTCTTTAGTCTATTTCTCGAAATTGCCAAAACCGGATGATGTTACAGAGAGAGAAAAATTTAGCTTTAGAGTTTAGCCGCCCTAAGCGAGCGAAACATCGGAAAACAGTGGATCCGGAGAAATAATTCACAGATACTCCCGGAGTCGACGAATTAGCTGGTTAATTAGGCATACTTGTGCCACCATGAAGCAACACAATAACTCCCCTTTTCCTTCTTTTCCTCTTGTCCGCCATGTTTGTTGACATCTGGTTGAGTCATCCTACGTCACAGCAATCCTTTTGGCCGCGCAAAACGGGCCACTTCAAGCTTTTGGCGGCAAAAACAGGTTGAAAAGCGATGCTGCGCGTTTTTCCACCACATACAAACTTGTCTCGCAACAAAATTAAGCTGTTGCCGTTGAGTGAATATCGACTTCTGATTGGCTTGCTGACAACACCTTGCTGCGAGACAAGTTGATCTGTGGTAGTAATACGCGTCAGCATCTACATGTTGTAGAAAAAATCAGAACGAGCCTTTATTTTCGGCAACAAACTCCTTCAACCTAAAGTAGCTCCTTTTTGCAACGAGACAACTTTGTACGTTGGTTTGTATGCGTCTATCAAGTTATAGATGCATGCTCCGTCATGCAAAAAGCGCTCGAAAAATTTTACTTATGTTTTAAAGTCTGTTAATAGTTAACTGTCTTCTGAGTTGCAGATCTTTCACTCAGATGCTAACTTTGTACTGGTGAGGATTGAGCATGCGTACGAGCTGTACAAGACGATGGCTGATAGAGGCGTGGTTACCCGTTACCGGGGCGACCAAGTTGGCTGTGACAGCTGTCTGCGTATTACAATTGGCACAGCAGAAGAAAATGGCGCGTTGTTGGACATGATAAAGAAAACCTTCGACGAAATTACGAACTCGAAAAATGGTCTTTAACGAGACCAATTTCAGTTGAATCTTTTCTAACAATGAAATAGCATAAAAAAACTCGATATTTAAGGAGGTTTGAAATAACCTAGCCAGCTTTGAATATTTAATTCTTTGTCGGTCGATTGGACGAGTTTACTTTTGTGAACATGTAACGGCGCAGTTTTTGTGATAGCTGGAAGCTGTTAGTGTTAAATAACTTGTCAAAATTTTAAAAAGTTATTTCAACAGACCATTTTCAAGAGAGGACTTGAAAACAGGATTTTACCTGATCTTTTTTTGTCGGCTCGGACTATTAAATAGACATCTTGTATAATAACGAGAAATAAAGCGGACCTTATGACATCTACACGTCTTTACCGTCTTCGTGAAGGGCGTCTAAAGCAGCGGCTTACCTCATTATTTTCATCTTTCTTAATTAAAAAGTAAAGGATAAAACACTGTTTTGTTCCAGAACTGCCATCCACCAGTCATCTTTTTTTTCTGGCTATTGATGGACTGCCGGTGCTCATAAATCAGTTTTACATGCATTTGTATCGTCTCATTTCGACCAGTAAAACTCTTTATTGTACGGTCTAACTCAATGGCCTTCAATATGTCCAGAACTATAGCCTACGTTTTGACGAACCGAGGTAAAGTAGATAGAGCCACAACACTGGCTTCCTGTTGAGGACCGGCATTTGTAAGCTGTACAATATAAATGCCTTTACAAACTTTCTTTTGTCAATCATAATCGTATAAACTCTAAACGTTGAGTCTTTGTTTTTTTTTTTTTTGCAGTCTCGACTTAAGTATATTTCTTTTAGCCTGCTTTCCGACTAATAGCGAGTGCGGAAAACTCGCAGGCTACGGTGTCGCTTCCATCTTTGATTTAATTCTCGGTCGAGCGGATCCAAGATGGCGGCAACACCGTGCCTGCGAGTTTTTCGCGCAAAAAAAACACCAAACTGCACGGCCTGCAAGTTGGTTATATTTCTTTTATGTTTATATTGAAGATCAAACAACGAACCCCCGCAAATAGAGAAGCCAATATTAGAAAACTAATGCAAGGCGTGTGACTCAACTGTCGTAATAGAGAAAGTATGGCAGGGCATTCAGTCGCTAGGCGTGTGAATTACTGCAAATGTTTGGAAATATCAGTTTTTCAGGCGTGTAAAGTCACTCTGAAGCGTTTGACACACGCTCAAGGTGTGTGCCTTGGTAAAACCCGGGGGTCGGGGGGGGGGGAGTTACTCCGCCGGGGTTATAAAACGGGTAAAGATGACCGTCGGAAAAATCCTCAGTCCAGTTCATCCTAAAAAATACAAAAAAATTTCCAGTCCAACAAATACCCTCAGTTTAAAAATTACCCTAAAAAATAATAACTGAAAGCTGGAATTTTTCTCGGGGTAGCTAGTGGGTCAGCGCTGATTGCCCACGTGTTACGCTGAACGTGGTATGCAGTTTGCTAAAACACGGGACTGACACAGTCTAATAATGGCTTCAATCAATAACTATAAAAAAACAATTTTTATTTAACCCTAAAAATAACCATCTCGCTCGACTCTTTGTTTAACGAAGGGTTGCAACAACCCCTAAAAATATCGGACTGACAAATTTAACCCCTAAGAAATACGACGGTCACTACTAGCACCCCAAGATAGGGAATAAAGCCTTCTGGATACAAGGCCATACTACTTACAATTCCCCGGTATGGCCATTACCTTTACGCACGCGCACAATGCATAAAGGTATTGGCCATTAGCATAAACCCAACCAGCGAATAGTGTTTTTCGCGCGCTCTGATTGGTTCCTTAAACAGTGACTATCTAGGATATTCTGGATATTCACTGGTTAGCGATCTAGAAAAACAACATGGAGTCGCGATTTCCGAAGCATGTCAGCAAAGCCGAAATTTTAGAAATAAATGATGCAGCTAGCGCTGTTCCCGATGACACAAACAATCTACTTGCAGAGTTTGGTAATAATGTATTTCAAGGTAAATCTTAATAATTGTTTGACCAATAAGCAACATTTTCACAAGTAAACAAAGTCAAAGTGACAAAACTGAGTTGCCGGCGCGGCGAGAACGAAGCTGTCACAATTTTCATGTATATCTAAATACAAAAAATACCGAATACAAGATACATAGAAATACAAAAACACTTCACTTTGTAGAGTGACTTTATTAGCAAGTTATAACTTTGTAAATTTTCAACTCTAAGTTTGAACACAGCAGCGAACGAAGTTTACAACATGTTGATTTCGTTCTTGGCCTCAGTCTCGCGTGCGTTGATTCGTTGGTTGGTTATATGCTAATGTTATTATACACCTCAGTGTTGATGAAAGCCAAGTATTTTCACCTCGATCGCCGCTTTCGCGACTGGCGAATATCCCCAAATAATTTGGTTGGGGGCCAAGCCCCCCCCCCCCCATGGGCCCCCAATATTTGTTTTGGTAACTTTTGAATAGTTAAATACATACATACGTACATACATGCATACAGCATACATACATATAACTTTATTTATCCACGGGATTTCATCAGACATTTACATATTTACAAAAATAATGGAAAAAACCTGTTTTTCATGAAAACCGTGCGTTTAGAAATTTGAAAACACAGTTATATAATACAGTAAATTAATATACTGTATTTTGAATCATTAGTTGTTAAGCGTGACTCGAGGTACATCTGTTACTTTCAATATTGATTTAAAAGTTGAAAGGGACTGTTGCGTGGCGCAGTTCGGGCTGGAGACTGCTGTTCCATAATTTGGCTCCATTATACCGGAGACTTCTCTTCATATAGTCAGATCTGGGCATTGATAGCGCTAGTTTATTGCTTGAGTCCCTTAGACACTTTTGTCCTGCTTTTGTGTAACATCCGATCGATAGACAAACTGATTACTTAAATAATTGGGTTGTCAGATCATTTAAAATTTTATACATTAAAATGCACCTCGTCTTAGCCTGCCTCTCAGCAGTTCTTTCCCATCTGAGCTTTTCTAAGACCTCTGAACTTGGTGCATCATACAACGAATGGGTCAGAATGCGGGCAGCCCTATTCAGTTGTAGCTTTTAGTAATTTGTTCAACATCCCTTGACCACAGTTATCCCACACTGGTGAACAGTAGTCAAAGTGTGGTTGAACAATTGACTTGTATATGGTTTCTAATGTTGAAAAAGGTACGTAGGGCCGAATTCGTTTGAGAGCGCCAATTCCTGAAGAGGTTTTTTTGGAGATATTATTTATATGTGCCTCCCAAGAGAGATTTTCGTCTATTAAAATCCCAAGAGACCTGCCAGATTTAACTCTCTCAATCTCTGTATTATTGATAACAATGCTAACAGTGCCATCAACACGTACAAGTTTCTGTTTGGTGCTCACCAACATATACTCGGTCGGTCTTAGCGACATTTAGACTTAGTTTATTTGTTATCAACCATTGACTTACGTTATCAAGATCTTTGTTTAGCATTGATTCGATGCTAGAAAGATCTGTAGATGCTACAGTAAGGTTTGTATCGTCAGCATACATCCTGGGTTTTGAATACTCTAGGCAGTTTGGTAAATAATTGACATACAGAAGGAATAGAAAAAGACCAAGTATATATGCTACCCTGTGGAACACCACAGACTACTGTTGACAGACTACCTTTAGTACTGGGTCCGCCCTGATAGATATGAACGGAACCAGATTAGTGCTTGTCTGTCAACACAATACTTCCCAAGTTTTTCCAACAGTATTGGAATGATTCACAGTATCAAACGCCTTAGCTAGGTCAATGAATACAATAGCATTAATAAGTCCCATGTCGTACTATAATACCAGTCGTTTGTAGCTTCTAATTGAGAGCTTAGGGTTGAATGATTAGTGTGAAACCCAGACTGGCAATCACTTAGAATATCATTCTCCTGTAGGTAGCTATATAATTGGTCAAAAATAATTCTTTTGCACAATTTAGAAATTAAAGGAATAACTGATATTGGTCTGTAATTATTCTTATCTGATCGTTTCCCCTTTTTAAATATTTGAAGCACCTTTGAGCATTTCCATTTCCATTTCCAAAGTTTTTTACTACTTTTACGAGCGCAATCTGTTTAAAGTCTATATTAATATAGTCAAAAGAAGAGTCGAGTTTAATGAAACCGGGACAACAAACGATATGCATGAGTGACGACGCGCCGTGCCAAGATCATGTGTCGGCTATTTGAATGAGAGAGAGAATGGCGTTGAATTTAGAACGTCTTGTAAGACCAAACATCCTTAGACTGAAGCCGTACCGCTGTGCTCGGGACGATTACAATTCGGGTTAGTAACAAGTTTGACAGTCATTGTTCTTCTTTAAAGACTGTGAGTTATTTGCAAGTACGATAAGTATACAACTGCAATACGATTACCACGCGTACTTGAAGACTTGTATTCGAGCTTTTTGATCGCTGTACGATTTCTGTATGTGCATGCAGCCTGCAGCTAGAATTACTTTCTGTTAGTTTCTTCTTAAGGTCTCTGGTAACCGCCTGAGTTTCAAAGCAAGTGATCATGACACGAATTTTTGAATATGACAATACAAGAACAACATTCATTTAGTTTATTTAAGTAACTCAAGAAATATTAGTAGAAAGGATAGCACACTCTTTCCCATAATTCTTTCCTGAAGAAACGCAAAATTCAAGGGCTAAATTTCCTTCCTACCCCCCCCCCCTCCCCCCACACTAATGATTATATGCATACGAAACTGTTGATCTTCAAGCCGAATATCGGTGTTAAATCTCGCTTTATGAGTAACCAAAAATTCTCGAAACCACTGTTAGGGTTAGGATCGAGTAATGGTTAGGGTTGAGCTAAGGATAAAATATCTCTTAATCCCTGAAATGAAAATGTGAATCGGGGGTGGAAGCGGATAGTTTTTTTTCAGTATTCAATATTCAAACAGTCAATATTCAAAGTTCAATATTCAATTTTCAAACCTCAGTATTCAATCGAGTTTTTGTTATTCGGTAAATTCAAGTACATTTATTCATATTCAAACTAAATTTTCAAATATTCAAACTACATTTTCACATATTCTAACTAAATTTTCAAGTATTCGAACTAATCTAAACTCAATATTCAATATTCCGCTTCCACCGGCCCGGAATGTACATGTGAAGTTTGGTGGCCATTACTGTATATGCATTAGTTAGTATGGGTGAGTATGGAAATTTTACCATCTTAGAGGAAATCGCACTGAAATAACTCTTTTTGTACTGTGTAAATGAAAAGCAGCACTGCTCTCAACCATTCAGAATTGAGAAATTTTATTGTGTGACTGTGTTATTAATAATAAAATTAAAATGTCTGAAAAAATTATTCTGTTAAAAAGAATCAACAAATCCGAAATTAGAATTTATAATGAGGAACAAAAAATACTTGGTTATGGTACTGAGACATATGGATTTGATTTGCACTGAGATGATCTCACTATATTACTAAACAATTAGGTTTGCCTAACTTGCTCGAGTTTATGGAGTGCATTGATCAGTTCTCTTTACCCACCACCAAATTTGAACATACCCAAAAGCACATGATGAGAGGGGAAACACGTACTATAGCAGTAACATGTAGTATATCTGCCCCATGAGAATCAGGGGGAGGGGCGCTAGGCTGCCCTAATTATTTTTCTGTACATTTGCAGTTTCCATGGTTCAATAGTTTTGAATTCAAGACTGACTGCATCTCTATGCTATCAAATTTGTTCAAAAAGGCCTGCATATGAATGCTTAGGGACTTAATTTGATGCAATAAAAGTCTTGTTGTCACTTCCATTATAAAACAACCATGTACTTAAGGTCAAGTTTGCATTCAAATATATTCCCAACTTTCTTTGTAGGCATTCTTCTAGATGCAAACGAGTGTGCTTTTGGTCCAAATATCAAAGTTGACTGTGATATTCACCGCTACCCTTGCCCATACCAACTTGAGCTAAAGCAAAAAGTTGCAGAGTTTAGGAATGTGTGGAAGGAGCAGATTTTTCTTGGAGTTGGTTGTGATGAAGCCATTAACATGGCTTTAAATGTGTTCTGTACTCCAGGCCAAGACAGCATTTTGGTTACCCCACCTACATATGAAATGTATACGGTAATTGAATTGAGGTTAAGTTATTTCATTTATAATATATTCTGGCCATGCTGTGATAAAGTCTAGTGCTGATGGCTTTTTCGGGACCAGTACCCCTGGAGAAGGAAGGTTAGGAGATAAAGGAGTAAGGAGGAGTAAAGTCGGTGTAGCCTGAATAAAGGCATTACTTAGTTGGCTTAAGTTAAAAGAAGTTATCAGATCATGATCAGGCAGCCCTAGTCAACACAAAAAACCCCAATTTCTGAAGCTTGGATGCTGACATTTCCAAAATACAACAGCAGATAACTGACTAAAAACCTCATCACAGCAAATTAAGGTTGAACATGTATACAGGCAGTGTAATCAGGGAAGGAGGCTTTGCCCTCCTCCCCCATCCCAATATTTTGGTTTTGAGTGAGCAGGCTACCCCAATAATTTAATTGCTACAACAGCAACTTTTGAACAGGAATTCCAGATTTTAAAACCAACTATAATTACAATTTCCACTGCGCCACCCCCCTGAGAATTTTTTGCTTCTGCTGCGCAGACTTAATTCTGGGAAAAGACATAATGCTCGATCTATTCAATGTTTTGACTCAGTTCATAAGAATTATACATACCAACCAAATTTTTCTCAAACACAGGTTCTGGCCAATATTCATGATGTTGAAGTTATTTCAGTCCCTCTTACTGAGCAATTTCAGTTACAAGTTGACAAGGTTAGCCCAATTAAAATTATTTAATTATGGTTTTAATTTATAATTAAGCATTGTGTATCTGATCTGACAAATAAATTTGGTATGGATAAAAAATGTATGTTGATCTAAATTCAGACCTGATACAACAGTTTTAAAACAATTTTTTAATTATTAATTTTTTTTTAATAGTATAATGACTGATCATGATCAATATTTCTGCCCCAGATAACCTAATTTCAAAATTTATTTCGGGGGCGATTTGCTTCTTAGGCAAGTTTGGAAAGTTTGGTTGTCCATCTCATTGTACCATATCATGTGCCCTCCCACAAAGAATCCTAGCTATGGACTTGTATTAGACTGGTTACAATCCTTGCATTTTTTTCGCAAATGTCCATACTGGGAACGAAGCAAAAAGATAAAAAGGTCGTATGTGGAGTCCCCTTTTAAATGTGTGCCTGTATATGCATGTATTCACACAACAAAGGGGCGGGGGGCTTTGTGCCAACCTTTTAGCTATTCAGTTAAAAAGTCTGTTTCAGTTGGTATTGTTAGGGTGAGTTTGAGACCAAGAGGTTTTTTTGTTAGGGAAAATTTTAGGGTATTTTGGGACTTTTACAACTGTGCCCTAGCTCCATTATACAACCTATGTGAAAAGTGTTGTTCAAGTACATCATTTGGTGTATTTGCAGGGGCCTTTAAGGGTTAAAAAAACTGTAATTATAAATTCAAGTAAAAAAACACATGTCTAGTCAGAATACTGTCTGGTTTCTTGTACTGATATTTTTTTTTCCTGAAAGGTTTTAGATGCTATCCAACCCAAGACTAAAATCATTTTTCTGTGTTCTCCAAACAACCCAACTGGTAACAGTTTGAACCCAGATGACATTTTTGCAATTTTAAACAGCTCTTTTGAGGGGATAGTGGCTGTTGATGAAGCATATGTAGATTTCAGTGACACCCCAAGTCTGTGTGACCGTCTAAAAGACTACCCAAGGCTGATTTTGTTTCAGTCAGCATCGAAAGGTTTTGGGCTTGCTGGATTGAGGTACATTTCATTATTTAAGAGTACAAATACATTAATTATTATATATCAAAAATGGTATAAATGGCATTTACCTGAAGATGACTTTATAAGTCGAAAACGTTTGTTTTAAACTACGATTTAACCTTTATACCATTTTTGATATTTTAACCTATTTGGCGTTTTTATGTATCCATTAATTATTATATAATAACTCATTTTCGGTTGTTTTTTTTGTTTACTTCTAAGTAATTACACAATCATCACCCAGACAAATGTAAATTATCACAATCATCATCCAGTATATATTATAGTAATCACCATCCAGTGAAATTACAGTTATCACAATCATCATCCAGGATACTCGCAATCATAATCCAGTATATAAATTTATCACAATCATCATCCAGTATAAATTACCACAATCATCCAGTAAAATTTATCACAATCATCATCCAGTAAAAATAATCACAGTCATCATGCAGTATATAAATTTATCACAATCATCATCCAGTGAAAATAATCACAACCATCCAATATAATTTATTGCAATCACCATCCAGTATATAAATTTATCACAATCATCATCCAGTATATATTATAGCAATCACCATCCAGTGAAATTACAATTATCACAATCATCATCCAGGATACTCGCAATCATAATCCAGTATATAAATTTATCACAATCATCATCCAGTATAAATTACCACAATCATCCAGTAAAATTTATCACAATCATCATCCAGTAAAAATAATCACAGTCATCATCCAGTATATAAATTTATCACAATCATCATCCAGTGAAAATAATCACAACCATCACCCAATATAATTTATTGCAATCATCATCAAGTATATAGATTTATCACAATCTTCATCTGGTATATAGACTTATCACAATATTAATCCAGTATAATTTAAATCATGATCATCATCCAGTATAATTTATCACAATCATCATCCAGTGAAAACAGTCAAAATCCTCAGGTCGCTACCATCATCATCTGTAGGCCCTTAGCCACTGAAATTTAGAACAAAAGTATTTTGCTTATTTACCCAAAGCAGTTTCAACCGTAATCTTATTTAAGAGTAGCATGTGCAGAACTCTTTATAATCAATAATGTAATGTTAGTATTGATGAAGTCTTATTTCAAGCCACTGGTGCTTATAATTTTAGTAACGACCTGTCGTTTTTTGGATCGGCAACAGTTTTGTCATACTTTTGAGTGGCAAAACAAAGGCTTTTTCAGCAAGTAGACTGAAGGATACACTGCATTAAAAACATGAACTATAAACTAGCAGATTTATCAGCAAGAACAAAACCCTGTTGACTGCTGGGAAGAATCCGAGTTACGGTCGAGCTAAGTGGCTTGTAATATCTGAATCTGGGAAACCTTTCGAACTTCTGCCTCGGAGATCTGCTTAATCCACGTAAAAGCCGAGTTGCGTGGTTAGAAAGTTTTCATGAACATCTGGAATATGTTTTCGGTGTTTAACAAATAGCCTGATATTTTTAGAGGTGAAAAACGCAAAGTTACTATACTGCTTGTAGCCCCTTGTTTTGGTAAACTTAAGTGTACTGATAAGAAGTTAAAACAAAAGCCCTTGGCAAACGCGAGTAGCAAGGGCCCCCCATCAGAGAAAGAGGAATGTTAGGAATGTATGGTATGCATACTAATGAGAGAAAGAGGAATGTTAGGAATGCATGGTATCCATACTAATGAGAGAAAGAGGTATCCATACTAATGAGAGAAAGAGGTATCCATACTAGTGAGAGAAAGAGGAATGTATCAATCTTTAGATTAGACTCCTCTTTAGTGCTATGTCATAAAACTCGGAGTTTGAGGGTCAGTCTCAGTCGTATTCCAATTACACTGCAATGGCTTTAATTTCTAAGTTTGATACGCTAGAAGCTACGTGCGTAAACATCTGTGGTATACAAGCATGTAAGAAACTGAATGAAATTATCAACGTGCGTTGTTGCGGATGCAAAATTGTCTGGGGAAATCGAGACTGTTCAATGTTATCCGCAAGCGATAAAGTTGATTTGTATTTTGATGAGGCAATTCGCTACGTAAACCTTATTGCAGTGAAGACGATATTTCAAGATTGCGTGTGTGCCTTGCTACCCAAGACAGATGAACGAACCATGCTTTGGCAACGTTTACCGGTGGACCCCCGAACTGATGATGCTTGGAAAACCAAAATTAAGCAAGATGTCATGAACATAATTAATTTTAGCTGGCTATGACATATGAAGAAAAACTATGAAAGGAAAAACAAGATCATCCGGTTTTCGGAAGGTTAGATCATGTATATAGTAAGGATTAGATTTATAAAAACCTCATTTTGCCAATAAACAACATGACCGAAGCAAGACGAATCGTTCTTGGGCAGACCTTTCTTGCTATGATCACCTTAGACGAACCAGAGTTTGTTGAAAAGACGCTGACTTCTCAAGTCATACAGACAATGAATGTGAAGACGCTCTACAGGAAAATCAAACAAATGATGAGAGACGACTGTGAGGGGTGTAAAGAAGGATACTTAGCCCAACGGGACCACGACTGCATTATGAAGGACAATGAACTGATTTGGCATGAATACTATGAAGAAGCAAGAAGAAAAGTCAACCCTGCCTTATTCTTCGCTACGGTTCAGGAAAACTGCAAAAATAAACTGAATATTGAAGTGACTTTTCACTGGAAACCTTACGTTAAAAGGTTTTAAAAATGGGCACTGAAGAATGTTTTCTTATGTATTTGGAGTTGAAAGAATGGACAGAATACGACAGAATCACAAACTAGGTATATGCACTATGATCCAAAGCTAAGAATGTACATGCTTTTTGTAATAAAAGCTCAGTGAAAAGTATTCTCTTTCATTTGTTGATTGCTCGCTTAGAATGAGGATGTACACGAGGCTTCTTAGGCTGCTTGCAAAGCGTCTTGAGCTGCCCCCGTTACCTATTATACAAACTAATTTTAAGATTAGGGTACTTCTGTCCATCCACCGTAAATTAATAGCGGATGGAACTATGAATTGGGGATGTTTGTTGTATTTTCTTCGTTATGCAGAAGAATATGATCTTACGCCTCTACAATGGGATACATTGCATGTTTTCTTAAGAAACAAATATCCCGACCTTTTTTCCAAATACGTCATTTCTGACTGCATATGCATTAGTTCAACTTCTGAGATGGCTATAAAAGGGAAGTTCTTTCTGATTATCCACGTTTGCTTCTCGGTTAGCAAAAGAACAAAATGTCTTGCTGTTGCAGTCCTGGTCTGCCTACAGTTCAATTAGAAAACATTTTTCGACGAGTTCGCTGTATCCTTTCTTGCTGCGGCGGAAAGGTGGTAATACAAGCGTCGGAACTGGATGGCGGACGAAATAACGCAATACCTTCAACAGAAGTACTAAGATCTCGAACAAGCAGGAAGCCTTGGTGGCGTAGATGCCCTCTATCGTGCTGTAAAAGAAGAAAAGAAGCACAAAGTGTCAAAAAACAAGTGCAAGAATGGCTGAGGACCCAGGATTCTTACACGCTACATAAACTTGTTCGGAAACGCTATTGGAGGAATAGAGTAATTGTGGGAGGTATCGATGATCAGTGGCAAATCGACATATGTGACATGCAGTCACTCAGCAAGTACAACAAAGGCTATAAATACTTACTGGCATGCATCGACATCTTTTCCAAATTTGCTTAGGTCGTACCTATGAAAACAAAGACAGGCAAAGAAACCACCGCTGCTTTTGAAACAATACTCAAGTCCGGAAGAAAGCCGTTCTACCTCCAATCTGACGAAGGCAAAGAGTTTACGAACAAATCTTTTCAAGCCATGCTAGCGGAGAACGATATAAATTTTTTTACCAACTATAACGAGACCAAGGCTAGTGTTGTAGAGAGGTTTAACCGTACTTTAAAAACCAAAATGTGGCGGTATTTTACATGGAAGAATACCTTAAACTACCTTCAAGTTCTTCCTCAACTACTGAAAAGCTACAACAATTCTATGCATAGAAGTATCAGGACCAAACCCTCCTTAGTTACCAAGAAAAATGAGAAATCTGTATGGTATACACTCTATGGAGACGTTCTCACGTTGAAAAAGAAAAACTCGAAGTTTGAGTTTGAAGTAGGAGATCAAGTGAGGATAAGTAAAATGAAGAGAACGTTTGAAAAAGGTTATTTACCTGGTTGGACGGAAGAGATATTTACAGTATCTCGGAGGATTCGGCGCCGTCCACCTGTTTATCGTCTAAAAGATTATACTGGAGAAGTACTTGAAGGAACGTTTTATGAGAAGGAACTTCAAAAGGTGGTAAAAGAAAATGATGTCTACAGAGTTGAAAAAATCAACAAGCAAAGAAAGCGCCGAGGGCAAACGGAATACTTGGTGAAGTGGATGGGATATCCTGATTCCATGAACAGCTGGGTTGCTGAAACTGACTTGCTACCACTGTAAAAAACCGAACAATTCTAATAAGTAATAGATGTTCAGAAGAAATAAATAAAAACTTGTTAAAAGGACATGTTTGTGTCTTTATTAAGTCATTTTACCAAACCCATTCATGATGGACGGTCACTTTTACCTCACGCTCCCGAGTAATTCCTCCATGGATATTTACCCTGATAACACATTATCAGATTTCACTGTTAAATTACCCCAGCCTCTTGATTTATCGGGAGATTGGGTGGTTGCACTAAGTGAAATCCAGTTTCCACATACATGGAACAATGTTCAAATGCGTTTTGCACAAGACGAAACAAAAGTGTAAAACGGTTTTCCATTCCTGCTGGATATTACAAATCTGCTCACCAAATCCTCAAAGCCATGTTAGACGCTGTGGACCCAAGTGTAAAAGATTTGACGATGACTTACAACAGTATTACAAGACATATGACAATAGATGTAAAGACTGACCTTGTAATTTTGCTGGGAGATGGATTAGCTCCTTTACTTGGATTTGACAATGGAACATCAATTACAAAGAAGACCGAGAGTGCGCGCGTTGCAAATCTAGCTGCTGGGTTCCAATCTCTTTACGTATACTCTGATATAGTTGATGCACGAGTGGTTGGAGATGCCATGGTCCCAGTCCTACGCATTGTCAGTGTTGAGGGAGAAGATGGAAAGACATTTTTGAAGCCGTTTTACGTTCCAGCCAGCCGAAAGTATACTGATCGCATCCAGTTTAATATAAAGGATGACACGAACCAGTTGATACCATTTGAGAGTGGGAAGTTGATCGTGACACTACATTTCAAGAGAAGCAAGCCGTTTTATCTCTAAGCATCATGCGTAAATAGTTCAGACCTGATTTGGAGGTTTATAGACGTTATTTTCAGAGTCAAAATGGCGGTAGTCCCTTACCTGAATTTAGAGGAGCTGGAGTACAACGAGGTTATGGTCTCGGCTCCATATTTCGTAGTTTGTTCCGCTCCGTTGTTCCATTTTTAAAGTCGGGAGCTAAAACAGTGGGAAAAGCAGCTTTAAACACCGGAATAGGTGTAGCCCAAGATGTATTAGCTGGACAGGATCTTCTTTCAGCCGCAACATCACGTGCAAAGCAGACTGGTAACCAACTAAAAGAAAAGGCTATTAACACGGCAAAAAATTTGGTTACAACTCAGACTGGACAGGGTAGAAAGAGGAAAGCTACACCCAAGACAAAAGATACACCTAAAAGAGCACGTTCATCGAAACCCGTAAATAGAGGTACAAAAATTAGAAGCATCAGTCGTTCTCGAGCAAGCAAAGCAAACACATCTCGAGGAAAGAACGCGAATCAGAAAAAAAGGAAAGCAGTTAATGAATTTGGACCATTCTTCCCCAAGAAGGCAAAATACTAAAGAGAAACGGCATTCATCCATCACGAATCTCCTGAATGTATGAGCAGTTCCTTGGAACTCTTTACCGTACCTGCTACCCAAACGGGTGACGAACATGACAGATTGCAAGACGCCCATCCAGTATCCACCATCACCGACAGTAGTCCTATAGAATTTTCTCTTGATGGAAATCGGAGTTTATGGATTTGGCACAATCGTACTTGTACGTGAAAGCAAAAGTGACGGCAGCCGATGGAAGTGTCGTAACAGACAAGAAAGTGGCACCTGTCAACTTGTTTCTACAGTCCTTGTTCAGTCAAGTAGATGTGACGTTGAATAACAAATTAGTGTCTTCTGGGTCGAACAACTACCCATTCAGGGCTATGATCGAGACACTGTTGAACTATGATGATGAAGCAAAGACCTCAAAGCTTACCAATCAACTGTTGTACATGGACACAGCTGGTGCAATGGATGTGAACGATCCAACCAAAGCAGCGGATGCAGGCGGTAATAGTGGACTTATATCTCGATGTAAACACTCCAACAAGAGCTTGAGTATTGAAATGGCTGGGTCCATTCATGCAGATATTTTCTCTCAACACCGGTATATTCTGAACTTTTTCAATCTTAAGCTGAAGTTCTCACGAGCAAAGAACGAGTTTTGTCTGATGTCTGGAGAAGCGAATCCTAACTACGAAGTTGTTATTGAAGAAGCCGTTGTCTTTTTGCGAAAAGTGAAGTTAAACCCGTCTGTTGCATTGGCTATAACCGATAAGCTGAAAAGTACAACGGCCAAGTACCCCATTCGAAGAACAGACTTAAAAGTTTTCAGTGTACCAGCTGGTGCCCTCAGCACTTCGCAAGACAATGTGTTTAATGGACAGTTACCAGATCGTGTAGTCGTTGCTATAGTGGACAACGATGCCTTCAACGGTTCCTATGTAAAGAACCCTTACAATTTTAAGAACTATGACGTTCGTTACTTATGCGTACGTTCTGATGGAGACGAGGTTCCACAAAAACCACTGCAGTTAAAGTACAGTCCAGCTGGAGGACAAGGGTTTATACAAGGCTATCAGCCCCTGTTCAGCGGTACAGACACCATGCTCGGTGGTCATGGTAAACAGATCTCACGTGACGATTATGCTAATGGTTACACCCTTTATTCTTTCGACCTAACGCCAACCCTTGGAAGCAAGGAGAGCTTTAATCTTATAAAACAAGGAAACCTGAGAGTTGAAATTCAGTTGGCAACATGCCTTGCACAAACTGTGAACTTAATGGTATATGGAGAATTTGGTGGGTTGATAGAGATTGACCATTCCAGAAACCTTATGTTTGACTATTCAACATAAGTATGAACACAGCTCAACTGAAGCAAATCCTTCATCAAGACAAGTTTGCCAAAGAACAGTTTCAAGGTGTCTTCCCTTCGGATCTCTTACCAAGGACAGTATCATTTTATGCGCCGTCATTGCCAACGTGGATCCGTCGAACAAATCTGGAAGTCATTGGGTGGCCTTCCATCTAACAAAAGATCGAAATGGCGAGTTCTTTGATTCCTACGGAAAGGCTCCCGAAGATTACTCTCAGAACTTTGTGACATTCCTTGAAAATAATGCCATTACATGGACTCATAACAAGAAAGAACTGCAAGGACTGGGTTCGAATGTGTGCCGACACTATTGCATCTACTACGTTTTAAGAAAAATGTAGAGGAATCAGTATGAACTCCATAGTTCATTCTTTTTCAAAAAATAAGATAATTTATGATGCATTTGTAGATGAATTTGTAAACACCTATTTTCCATTTTTCAATGTAGAATCTCAAGCTGTTGAAGTAAAGCAAGTGTCTTTACCTAATAAACCTGTATGAGAATATGGAAATAAAAAAACAAAAAAAAACTCATTTGATGTGAACAACTATTTTATTGACTTATGATCAATATACTTGATTACATCAGTTCATACTTTTCAATAACAATAATAATAGTAAGGAGACGTAAATACTGTCTGACTTAGAGTGTCATTCAACCCTCACGAGCTAGAGGTGAGGCAAGCTGTTTGCGCCTTTTCAAACGTGACTGAGGTGTTTGTATAATTTTTGGTGGGCGGGAGGGCAAAAATCGCGGTACTTCCGCTTCACCATCGTTTGAAACTCCCTCATCGATTTGGGTCTTGTACTGCTGCATGACTTCCTTCCGATCTTCGTTCCCTATCCAATGTATTCATTTTGGCAAGTCCCCGAGCAAAATATTGCCAACCATTAGGATCGAAACTTTTTCTACCTTTAACCACATCCCTCACTAAATCGACGACGTGAGTGGCTGAGTGATAAGGTCATTCCAATGCATGATATCTTTAATACTCTTTATCTTTTTGAGGATGAGTCTTGCTTTGCTCTTGGT